>APFE030121179.1:0-10849 GCA_000404065.3 Pinus taeda
CTTAAATGTGAGGAAAATATAAAGAAAAAAAAATGATGATGGTTCTCCTCCATGTTATTTGATAACATAATTATGGTAAGTTTTTGCTTTTTCAAAGATAAAAAATAACCCTGAGGTTAAAGTGTAATTGGACATAGTGTTTGTTTTAAGGCATAGGACTAAAGAGAGATGCAACTCGAAAGCATATGATCTTATTGTTATTGTCTTAAGAATGACAAGGAAAAACAAATTGTTTTTTTAGTTTTGGAATAAGATCAAGCTTTGTGTTTGATTAACTAAAACCTAATGTTTCTTAAACAAAGAAAATAAATTAAATGAATATAATCCAAAATATAAAAGCACCATGCCATAACCAATCTACCTTATATAAATTATGGTAAGAAGTGGGAATGTATAAAATGACTTGCTTTTTCTGTGTAGATTTAATTTAGTTATGAGTTTATTTTTTACTGTATTTTTGAAGAGATGATCTTTTCTACTCTTTGAGTATATCTTTGTACTTTTCAAACAATTGCTAATATAAATCTGTTATTTTTTCTTGCTTGAAAAAATAATTACTTAATATACAATAAATTTAAATTTAAATTTAAATTGGAAACATCATTGAATAACTAAGAGCTGTGTTCTGACAGGGTTTTCACAGTCACAGTTAAATTGTAATTAAATCGGTACTCGAGGATAATTATAAAAATGACACACTTCATTACAAGAACTACATCCAAGGGTTCTGACAAATGATTGTTGGATAATGAAGAAATTTTATCTCGACAGATTATAACTATCTCTCAATCCGACAAGGCTCCAATGTTCGAGCTGAAATTGTATATGTATAAGGACAGGTGTACGAGACATATAGGTGAACTTTGAAACTCGCAAAGTGCCATATTTACCGCCAATGGAATGAAAGTGAATTTTGACCCGTTTCTAACTATGATTACAAGAATGTCACCCTTTGATTACAATAACTACACCCGTTGATAGTCGTTGGATGATAAACAACTTGTAATTATAAATATCTCTCCATCTGATGACGCTACAGCCAAAATCGCATTGTTATGGGGACATATGTTAGAGCTGTTTTCTTCTTTTTAAAACTTTGAGGTTCACACTCGGAATTATTCCCTTAGTATGTCTTTGGTCATCTTTTACCGTACTTTTTAAATTGATACGCGATATTCATACAATAGAAATCTAAATACCACCCTTGTTCGTCAATTCTATACATATAAATTGTGGTTTTCTTGTGAATATTAAGGTCCCATTATTATGAAACTCGTCACAAAAAAGCACGCTCCATTGTATTCCTTATTCCTTACGAAGCTTGTTAAGGTGGTTTAAAATAAGTAGATTTATTTTGAAGGATTGATTGTCTTTTGTCGCTCGTTGGCATCTAATCACAGTTAACATTATTGGAGCTCTAACGCGCATTTTAACTTGAAATTATCAGACACCCTTTCCAAAATATTAAGCTAAACTTGTATATTTTTTGGCTAAACCTACTCGCCTTCTATCTTATCCTCCACTTGTCTATTATGTCCTTGAAAGGAAGGTCACTTCTCTACATATATAGCTTTGCCTGCACCTCTCATGCTATAAATCTCGCGAGATTTTGTATTATTCAAATTTTTTGTTATTTGAAATTGGCGGGTACTTTTTGAATCACAAGCCATGTCATCCTATGGAATAATAATGGAAATCTATGCAATCAAATTTCTTGTTATTTACAATGAAAATCGAAAACCCTAAGAAACATCTTACACCAAATTTTGATATTATTTATATCAATTTTTTTTGGATTGCAGATTACTGTGGTGTTGTTTCTGGAAGGAGCTCGGATTCTCCACAGTGTTCATATTTTATGGTCAATGTTTCGAGTCTGAACCTAGACTCATCATCAGGACAATTTTGTGGAGAAAAAAGAAAAGAAGATAGGTATAAATATGAAATTAGTTAGTTTAAAAGATCAATTGGCCGACTCATTAATTGTTTAATATTTATATTATTATTTAAGTTTATGTTTTACATTGATTTTTATTATTAATTTGTTAATTTTAATCTTACTGATATTAATTTTTAATATTTCGTTTTTATATTATTGTAATAGATTATTATTAAATAATGTTTTTTACTAATTCTTGCGTTCTTCATTTAGTTTGGTTTATTTTTGTTTGTTTATAATTGTTTTTTGAATTTATATTTTTATTTATATTGCTGCATATGTTATTGATTATTGAGGATTTTTATTAATTTATATTTAATTGATAATATTAATGTCTCTTTTAATTGCTAATTAAATTGGTTAATGATGATATTGGTCCTAATGTTATTTTAATTATTAATGATATGCTCCTATTTAATTATTATTTTTATTAATATTTTGTTCATATTTATAATTTCTTCTTAGTTATTAATTATTAATTTTTAGTCTATACTCTTGTATTATCAATATATTTAATACTTGCTTAAATTATTATTTTTATTTTTGTTTTTCTTATTTTTATTATTGTTCTAACCTAAACTTATTATCCTTATTTATTAATATTGATATTTATTTTTATTCCTTGTTGTTTAAGTATTATTATGACTATATTGGCCCTAATGGACCTTCTTAACTAGCATAATATTTATATTATTTCTGATTCATGTTATTAATTATTAATGTATAACTATTATTATTATTTTTATTCCTATTATTTTTAATTCCTATTCTTTTTTTATTATTATTATTTTTATTATTTTATTATTATTATTAATGTTAGCTAATAATTAAATGCTTATTATTATTATTTATTTATATTATAATCATTTAGCTTATTAATCTTAGATATTATTTTAGCCTAGGTTTCTAAAGAGCAGCAAAGATAGTTTCGCTCAGATAGCTGGTTCGGGGGTTAGCAAGGGGTGCCAATTTTTGCTAATTTCCATGCCACCATCCCTATTAAGGTTATTGGGGTGTTTAATGATTTCAATAGCTTCTCTAACCTTACGCTTGAACTGGTGTTCTACATTGGCAATGACTTTGGTGTCTTCCAAGCATATGTGGTGATTAGTTTTACCTACATGCTCAACTAGGGCAGAGGATCGGATTCTTTCGTTACGGATGTCTGCACTATGCTCTTTGAGTCTAGTCCTAACTAATCTACCAGTTTCTCCTATGTATTGATCCCCACAAGAACATTTTATGATATATACTCCTTAATCTGCAATCCAAAATAGAGATATAATGTCTGTTTTATTCAGTATACAAATAAAGACTTTTGATTTCATTGAGTGATATACTTTGTTCATAATGTCATGGTTTTTTAATTTTAATAGTTGGAAAAAAATTTCAAATTTCTTTTGTAATCTAGCATGGTGTGGGTTGACATGTTAAATTTATACTTAGGGAAAGAAAAATGATATTCTAACACAGAAACAATTAATCGTGTTTTTTTTCCTTAAAAATTATAACTTTGGTTTTAGACATCCACAAAATTGGTTTTATTAGCATTTTTTAAAGAAGTTTGAAAATTGATCCTAATAAAAAAACGTTATTCCAGTAAGCATCACTTTCGTTTTTGAAGCTATTTTTTTGCACGAAATTTCGTACGTAAATTTTCGTAGTACGCATTTTTAAAACACGTCAATTGCACCCTAAAAAAAAAAACATCGTTCCAGTATAAACAACACTTTTCGTTTTTAGCATTGTTTTTGATGTTTTTTTGGGGTTTTTGGGCCAGAGTTCCCGTTTTGAGTTTATAGTTCCCATTTCAAAGTTTACATTGTTCCAAGCCTTCTATGAAAAAATCATACCAGACTTGCTCCACCAAGAGATTGCTTGATATGAAGCCTTATCCATCAAGAGCACAAAGATACACCATATCAACATGTGCAAGATGAAACTCAAAATTGTATTCCAAACACAAGCACATCCACACACTCTATATATGTTAGTTATATGCAAGCTATAAATGACTACTGGCATACCAAAACTCTTCCTAGATGCATTCTAGTTGATTACCAGACTAACTAGTAACAAAATATTCACAAGCGTTTTGACTTTGAAGACAAACTAGAATCTATGGCCATACACTTGATATTCTCCTCAATATATGTAGCCACAACTTTTTACCGAGGAGTAATCTTAACAATAAGCATGAAGGATCTAGTTGATAGTCAACGTGTATACTCATAACTAATTTAGTGATTATTCTATGTTTATTTTTTTTCAACCTATGCTCAGTCAACATCTATACAGTCAAATTATCCTATTTACTTTTTATCTAGTTGATTTTATCATCGAAGGAGGTTATCATAACCTCGAGACCTTATTTCTCAACCTATGGTCTCACTTTCCTCTCTATAGACCAAGGCCAACATTAGAGAAATTTTGAGGTAAAAAATGGGCCTCAAAACAAAAATGTACAAACAAAATCAACTTTATAAGAACCAATAGGATTCAAGATGATGATGTCAACCATGGGGGATTGACTCACCATTTTTGGAGTAAAAAAGTAAAAAAAATTAAAAACTTTTTTTCAACTTGTATTTTCAACTTATCTTCCTTCATTTTTACTCAAATTTCAAGCAGGTGTATATTCAACAAAGGAGTACCCATGTTGTGTACTTTTGATAGACCTTGCTATATGAAAAATGAGAAATACATGAAAAACATGATTGCAAGCACGTTTTTTTCATATATTTCTCATTCTTTTAGTAGGGTCCATTGAAAGTACGTTGCATGGGTACTCCTTGGATGAGGAATTAAATTTTGCATCCAACAAGTGCTCCTGCTCAATATTTATGTAAAAATGTATGCAAACAAGTTGAAAAAATAGTTTTTTCTTTTATCCCTCTAAAATTTGATGATGTAATCCAATCTTATTTTATTATTTCCACTATTATTTTATAATATTCCTTAACAAGCCCATTTTATACTTCAAATTTTCTCTATTGGAAGCTTTTGATTTATGTAACTTTTTAAAATCGATAATATAATGTGTATTATTTACAAAAATAAAAAGAAAAAAGAATAGGGTTTTTTAGTACCATTAAGGGGAGCAACATGTTAGTCAAGATGAGTAAAGCACTGTACATAAATTACCTACAAACAAATTATTAAAACAAAGAAATAAATAATGGTGAGAACATAAAGATATACACATATATTTTCTCTTGGAACTCAAACCTGGGAAAAACAGATTGATTTTTTATTATATTCCTTTCAATTTTGCAATACAATATATACATATCGAAGCATTCATATACCCCAATCCATTAACCCTAGATTAGAACATAATTGTAGTTCCCTTGACAAGATCTACAAAATACGATGGGAAAAAAACCATCATGCCCAAAACCATGCACAAAACCATGGTTAGGTTCGCCCACCATCCTTGGCTCCACCCAACTATTATTGGGTCTACATAAAAAAGAAAATTACCAAGGCGTTGCCTTGAACCCCGTGCAGGGGGATACTACCCACCTATAAACCCCCTGATAGGGGGATTTTCTGCCCCTGCTACACCCATCGCAACATAACAACGCCTGGGGCTAGTCACGGAAAGAATATAACACATACCCAACAAGATGTCAACTTAGGTCATTGTTACAATAACTTTTCCAAATTGTCACTAAGTCACAACTCAATAGACTATTTCATTAGAGTGTCATAATATAGGAGAATGTGTGTGTGTGTGTGTGTGTGTGTAATAAATGACTATTTCTAAAAGAGAAAAAAATTACAAGTAAAATTTACACATTTGAATAAATTTAATTTCCTTTTTCCAAATTTAAATTAGTTATTTTGAAAATAAATATTATTTCAATTGTTTATATTTTTAAAATAGTTAATTTTTTTTTCAATATACAAAATAATATAAAAATTTATATTGAAAATTCCCTTTATAAATGTCCAAGTCCATAATCTTAAATGCATACATTGTTGGAAATATTGAGGGGTAGGGGAGAGGGGACGTTTGAATCAGTATTTATTTCAATTGTTATATTATTTTAGTTAAGAATTTTCACAATAGGAAGCACATGGTATACCAGAACAAAAGGAAACAAAATTATATTAATATGATTCAAAGGATGACAACACCAATCCTCAAATTTTAGCTCCAAACATTACAACAAATTCAACCTTCACAAGGCTCCAACCTTGAATGAGGACACCAATCCTCTTAGTGAAATCTAGGCACCAATCTGGTCCATATGATAACATTAATCCTACTGGGCTCCAACCTATACAAACACTTCAAATGTGCTTCATGAATTTTACCAAAACACTACTTCAAGATGACTTCAATACTTATTCAAAGATCACTCCAAGGTTGGATCCAAGATGTCTTCAAATATGCTCCAAAAAGACTTCTTCCAAAGCCCTTTAATTCTTCTAAAAAATTTCACAAAGTTTGTTCTAACAAGTGTGCTCCAAAGTTCTTCAAATGTGCTCAAAAGTGTCTCCAATATTGCTTCAAAAATTATGCTTCAATGCACTTCACATCTGCTCAATGTTTGATCCAAAAGACTGAATCAAATATTTCTTAAGAAGTGATCCAAGGTCTGTTAAAAGTCTGCTCCAAGACGAGATCCAAAGTTTTCTCAAAAGGAGATCCAAATCCAGCTTAAAAAGGAGACATAAAGTCTACTCAAAAGGAGATCCAAAGCCTGCTAAAAAAGAAGACCTAAAGTCTCCTAAAAAATCCACCAAAATTTGCTCAAGAAATGCTCAAAACATGGATTTGAAACCTCCTTTTTTCCCTTGTCGTAGGAGGCCAAAACTTTGCCTCATACTGAGATATAACAAGCCAAAAAAAGGGGGCTGAAATTTTGGCCTCAAGGCCATATTTCACAAAGCTTCAACAATTATGCTTCAATGCACTTCACATCTGCTCCAAAAGACCGAATCAAATTTTTCTTAAGAAGTGATCCAAGGTCTGTTAAAAGTTTGCTCCAAGATGAGATCCAAAGTTTTCTCAAAAGGAGATCCAAATCCAGCTTAAACAGGAGACCTAAAGTCTACTCAAAAGGAGATCCAAAGCCTGCTAAAAAAGAATATCTAAAATCTCCTAAAAAATCCACCAAAATTTGCTCAAGAAATGGTCAAAACATGGGTTTGAAACCTCCTTTTTTCCCTTGTCATAGGAGGCCAAAACTTTGCCTCATACTGAGATATAACAAGCCAAAAACAGGAGGCTGAAATTTTGGCCTCAAGGCCATATTTCACAAGCCATAGTGACTAATTTTACATAGGTCCAAAGGTCTTCTCTAGTAATTTAGCAGCTTAGTGACAAATTCCAACCATGGGATGAGATTCCTCTTTTCGAGAGGACCAATTTTGAATATTGAAGCGCTCAATTTGGACAAGGGAAAGTATATTTTTGAATTAAATCCCATATGTGCATATTTGATCAGGTCAATCCAAACAAAAATTGGACACGCTTGGAAGGTTATAAATACAAGTGACCTCAACCTCATTTGGACATGATCATGAGACATTTTTCTATTTTATTTTTTGGTTTGGCTCACACAGATTTGAGGCAAGTTTGCAGAGATTGGTTGGCACAAGTCTGAAATTGCAGGGTCTGAAGCTCACATCTTTGTTTTTAGGGTTTTGGGTATTAGTCATATGAATTTCATGGAGAAATATTGACTGTAGTTGTAGGCATGTCATATACAAATTTATACATAAGCCTTTCAGCTACATGCATGACAAAACTTCCCTGCGACTGGGACCTAAATGTTGATTTCTTAGTTGACCGAAGTTTTTTCGAGTTGAACGCAGAGTTTGGAAGTTGACTATAGACAATGACAGTTGATTACAGGTTCCTAAATCAAGGTTTTTATCATTGGCATGGTTGGGTTTGTCTCATGGATATTGTTTAGTTGATTTTTCTAGATAGGTTTATGGTTGAAGATATGGATCATTGTACTCTCTCTTTGCTGAATCATTCAATGAAAATCTAATTAGAAGAATAATTTGAAAGGGTTTTCCCCATAGTGGGTTTTGCCCTACTCTCCAACCAATTTAGGTTTCTCTATGTGTGAAGGATTTTTCTCTAGTGTTCCTTTATGTTTTTTTGCATTGATGATGATATTTTCCTTTCTATAGAATTGCATATGTTGGTGAATAATGATGTAAATTTGAATAATGTTATGATGTTGCGGGGTGAATTTAATACGGAAATAATGAAATGAAATTATCAAATAAAAGAAAAATTTAGCCCTAAGAAAAATTAACGTGGTATCAGAGTTGGTCTCAATAAAATTCATTGAGATCACCCCTAAGAAGACACCTTTGATGGAAGCAAGAGAAGATGGTGGAGACCTAAAAGAATACTATGGTTTGAAGGAAACTCTAGGAAATTTGTATATTAGAGTTTGATGGATATTATGAGGTTAAGTTTTGGAAGAAAACCTGGATTATGTCAAAGGTTTGAGATATACCATGATCAACATGAAGATGTTCAATCACTTGTGACAGGTTTGATGTAGCCTTAGATGGGATAGTATTATCTAGGCCTGATTATTGTTAAAGTTGATGAACAGATTGAAGGCATCAATGTTATATGGTGAATGGAAAATCATGACACTTGAAGGATGGTTCAAGAGGGAGAGCTCACCTCTCATTAAGATAAGTACCTTCTAAATTTATGTTACCTCTTTGTGATTCTATTCATGTTTGATTTTATTTCTTTGATTATTACTTGTAATTCCTACATGTATATTTGAGTTTTTGGATACTTCTAACCTCTTGATATGTTGCGATAAGTGGATCCTTCTTAAGGATCACGACTAGTGCAAAAAAAGTTGACAAAGTGCTACAACTGCCTATGTCAAATAAGAAGGTGCACAGGTATTTGAATACTACAATTATTGTATGGTGATTTATATCAATGTTATGTTTTAGGTGCAAGCTTGGATGGAAAGTCAAGCCCTAAGGTATGATGGGAATGTCACCTTTCCAAGCCATCCTTTGACATCAATAACTAATTATTATTCCAATAATATCCCCTTTTTTTATTGATGGAAACAACCTCCTCATATGCTACTCCCCCTATCATGATGTTGTTCCCCCTGTCATTTTCTCCCCCTTTGACATCAATGGCACATTAGAGAACTTTTGAGGTCTAAAATGGGCCTCCTAAGAAAAATGTACAACCAAAATAAACTTTATAAGAACCAATAGGATTCAAGATGATGATTTCAACCATGGGGGATTATTCACCATTTTTTGGTAAAAAGGTAAAAATATTAAAAAATAACAAAATAATAAAACTACTTTTCAACTTGTATTTTCAACTTAAATCCCTAAGGTTTTATTCAAATTTCAAGTACGAGTACACATCAGATGAAAAAGTTAATTCCTCATCCAAGGAGTACCCATGTTTCATAAATTCGATGGACCCTACTACACAAAAAATGAGAAATACATGAAAAAACGTTATTGCAATCACGTTTTTCATGTATTTCTCATTTTTCATGTAGCAGGGTCCATTGAAAGTATGAAACATGGGTACTCCTTGGATGAGGAATCAAATTATGCATCCAACAAGTGTTCCTGCTCTAAATTTGAGCAAACCCATAGGGATATAAGTTGAAAAAGTAGTTTTTTCCTTTTTCCCTCTAAAATTTTATGATGTAATCTAATATTATTTTATTATTTGCACTATTATTTTATAATTTCCTTAGGAGGCCCATTTTAGACCTCAAAATTCCTGTAATGAAGGGACACTCTAATGGGATGCAAGAGAGATGAGCCCCATATTTTGATGAAGATATTCAAATTCTTCTGGAGGTAGGGGTTTTGTGAAGATGTATGCAATCTATTCCTTAGAGTTGTGTTGTGCCATACAACAACCCCCCATTTCATATCATTACTATTCTAAAAATATAATGTGAAATGGGTCCCTTTTAATTTTTGTTTCAAATTGGTATCAATTTAGAGTTCTATTTCAAAAAAGGCTTGAATAAAATCAAACATTATTAAAGGGCCAATCAAAAAACCCCAACATAAAATGATTTATCTTTATCATTGCGATAAAGCGATCGCAAGATCGCATATCGCAATGACAAAGAAAGCACAACTTAAAGGACAGCTTGGTTTTCACTGACGCGAAATCACTATCGGATATCAGCAAAATCATAAAGTAACATAAGTAACAACCCTTGCTCCGATGCAATGCGAATTCGGCAATCGGCGATCGGCGATAACGCATAAAGTACAAATAAGCTCCCCCTCTCCCGATGCGATGTGATATCGCTATCGGCGATCGGCGACTCACCATGCCCTCATTCTAAATGACCCTCCTAGCTGTTCGCGATGCGATGCAATATCACTATCGGTGATCGCGGATTCCAAACAAAACCAATGTAATAACTTAGCATTTCCCCGATGCCCGATTGCGAAAAGGGAAAAAGCGCAGTTTTCAAAGAAAAAGTCATAAATGGCAGTTTAATATGATTTATTCGTAATTAAGGCAATATCCTTTGAAAAGTCATTCATCCGCGTTCAAACCGCCAAATCGCCCCAGGCATGCTTCAAATGAATCATTCCGCCATTAATCGAAGTGACTGGAATTAATGAGATTGACAGGCTGTAGAGCCTCTATTCTACACCTACTTATCTACCATTTTCCTCAATCTTTCCTTATCTTTCCTTCACTTTTGCCTCATTTTCGCCATAAAATCACCCAGATCATTACATTAGGTGTTATTAAGCATGATCAAGCAAGTTTTTCTAATGGATGACTATTTGTTTAGATTTTGACTTACTTGCAGGAATCCCGCAGCTATCTGATGATCCTGCAGCTATCTGAAGATCCTGCAGCCTTTTTGTTAAACGCAATGTTCCACGTGTCGGTTT
>APFE030121180.1:0-36737 GCA_000404065.3 Pinus taeda
TATTCATATATATGAGAGTCGACTTCTTTATAAAATTAATTAATTAATTCATATGTATATATGAGAGTCGGCTTCTTTATAAAATTTATCAAGATTTAGGTTTATTTATACTCTGGTCGCATGATTCTTCTCTCAAAGAACTGTCAATCATATTCTAAAAATTAGTCTTGATGCTGGACCCCCTTTGGGGTTTGAAACGTCGACAGAATGAACATGATATTGTGGATAATCCAAATCATGCTACTCCAAGGTATTTCCTATGGGTAGAAAGGTGTGTCACAACCAATACTTTCATCCAATCCACATGCTTACCTTTTAGATGAATACCATTTTTCAACAGACCTCAAAAGCTTCTTGCAAATGTGTCTTCATCTACACTAAGCTCCTTAGAAAGCATGAGAAAATATTGAAACTTGTTATTTAATATCGAGCTTGCAAAGTAAGATTGTTCTAGCCATTCAATGACTGGATCATAAAGTTCATGATGGCCCTCTTGAAAACCTTGAAATCTTAAAAAGGTGCATTTTCGATTAGAGAAATGGGGTCACGATGGGAATATTATGAGGGAAAATAGATATGATCATACTCAGTAGTCATGCCAAGACAATGAGGACCTACCATAGCCATCAGTGAAGGCTGAAGTGCCTCACCTAATTGAAAAAAATATGAAGAGAGAGATGTTGACAAATGAAGATCAAGGGGTGTAAAACCACTGCCATTGGATGTGCTGATGGGAAAATGATAAGCTGAATGACAAACACCAAAGACAGAGAAATGATCAGATGAGATAATTGAAGCATTAGATTCTTGGTTTGAAATAAATGAAGAAAAATCAATTTGAACAATCTCATGAATGATATGAATAATTGAACCAAGTTCCTTGCGAGCCAAATATGAAATACCACCTTCCTGCAACTAGGGACAAATTGTACAAGCATCGTAGTCATAAAAAGAGTTTAAAAAGGATGCTAGCACCATAAATGCATTATACCAGTGGGGACATGGTGAACGAAGAAGAACTTGATTCATGTGACAACTTGCACATTCATTATCACTCAAGAATATTTCTGGTGTGAGGAGAGGACAAATTTGCAATATAGAATTTGCAAGAAAATCGAGGCGATAACAATTAAGGGATAAATTTGATAAGTATGATTCCTTTGGGCAAAGATATTCCTTGGAATGATCAAATTTACAATTTCGTGAATCTGTGGGAGATGCACATTCCCAACCCGAGTTTGATGCGACAAATTTGCATGAAGATGAATGAACTGTAATAGATTCTTGAATTCAGATAGAAGTAAAATCTTCAAAATTTGAAAGATCACACCCGAAATACCAAATATTTTTCACAAGGAAATTTACATCAAGTGAAACCATGCAAAGAGATGAATTGTGCGAGAGAAACCAGATCTGACTTAGTTCGGGGGGCTTACCAGAGTTTCGAGATCTTGACATAACCATCAACGGAATTTGAAGTGCCTTGACTCCTTGGAAGGTCTCGAAATTTCCCAGGATTGTAGAATCGCATTTTGAAGCTTAAACTAGATCATGCATGGCTTGAGGCTAACTGCTATTTATGGTTTCAGTAAGACCACTTCTCATTGGATAGCAAGCATATTTGTCATAGATTTTACCCAATTTTTCAATCTCAACAACCATATTTCTCAATTGCATAGGGTCTTATGATCACAAATGTATCGGTGAGATCTCATGAGCAAGCTGATTTGAAGAGTTGTCTTCATGCAGAAGAGGAGATGACGAGGGATGGGAAGGGTACTCTATGATTTGATTGTTTTCAATTTCATCATGGAAAACATCACTTCCTTTTTTCAATCAAGGAAATAACTCCTTGGATGAAGAAATTTAAGATCATGGAGTATCGCCATCGCAAGTTGATGCATTGTAAACAGTAGGAAAGAAGGGATAGTGAGGTGAAGAGGAAGTTTTTATATGAACATATTCTTTGACTAAAGCAGATTCTACATCTAAATTAGAATCTTAATGAGAAACTAAAATATCATATGATGTGCTTGGGCATTCATCATGACATATGAAAATATATTCATTATCATTGGAATGATTACTGCCCAAGGTTGGGGGTTGATTGAAAGAATGAGTGCATTGGATTCTTTATCGGGATTAGCATATTAAGAATCATTCAAGAATGGAAACACCATATCTTGACATGGAACTTTCTAAAAAAGAGAGGAAAAATTGAAAGAATCCTCACCTTTTTTCTCCTCTACCTATGTAATGTGACTAATTTGTACCTGCTCGTAATTTGGGCCAACAAGTTGAGAATGAAGAGAATGTGAAGAACTAGCTAGTGGAGAAGATTAATCAAGTGGGTAATGGTACAAAGAGTCAGAATATGTAGATGATAGAGGATAACAAAAATATGGATTAGTTTTGAGACTAGAGTTGTGAATAGTGACAACATCTTTCAAAACGGAAAAGTGAGTCTTCACTATAGGTTTCATGAGTCGTTATGAAATTTCCTCCATTGAAGTAGAAGAAGAATGAGAAGGTGGATTGGAGATTTGATTCGCAGATTTCCCAATTTTACAATCACTACAAGGAGGCACCTTCATTGATACCAGAAAAAGAGGAGGACAAAGAACAAAGGGGTAGTAAGATCCTCCTCTAAAATCTAAGGTGCCTCATGATTCACAAGAGTTGGGAAGAAGACAAATCAAGAGGTTCAAGCTCACTATATGAAAAGACATGAACCAAGAGCTCAAACTCTTGTTTCAAGAAATCCCAGTTCAAATGTTTTTCAGGAATTTCGTAACAGAGGTGAAGGAACCGATCAGAAAAATCCTCAACTCATTCATCAAGATTCATCCTTAAATGATTGATTCTTCCACAAACATATCAGTAGTTATACTTATGGGAGGATTTATGAAGCATCTTGGCAAGATGATCGAATAAATTGATAGAAGTAATGGGTAATGTATGACACCATCGATCAAGAAGACCTTCGACTGTGAGGGTGAGTAATCTGGCCAAGACATCTTTGGAACATATTTTGTGAAAAAAATAAAGACGAACAACTTGAAACAGATGTTCTAGAAAAGTTGATTCACCCTCACCATCGAACTTGAATTCAGAAAGGTTATGAATAGCTTTCACAGGGATGGTACAATTAATCTCTTTAGAAAATAATCCTGGGATTATGATTTGGGGAAGAGCCATTTTGAATCAGATATTAAAATCAGAATCAAGGGGCACAACCTGTAGTCTGGCCCTCCTTCTAGTGCCATTTTGTTGACGGTGATGGAAATTCATCAACCAAGGGGATCTTCCCAATATGAAGTCCCAATTAGACCTCGAACCATTTGGTGTAGGAGTCCCATTCGATATAAAGGCTTGGTTTCCAAATCCTTAAAGAATTTCCTTGGCTCTAGCTATCAGTACATGAGAGTGATGCAATGGTATCTTCAAAAAGCAAGGTGAGTGTGTTTGGTGAGTGTGCAACACAACAATGTCTAGGTTCTCTTATTGAAAAGGGGGGAGAAAAGTGAGTCTCTAAGTGAGAGGTAATAGTACCACCCAGGAAGAGACACATATGAACCAGAAGGACCTCTCTAGCATCGAGCAGAATTGTCCACAATGGATGCAACAATCATTACAACCAACAAACAAGGGAAGATCTCTCTAACATCTAGCGAAATAGTCCACAATGGATGTGATGGTCGTTATAACCTATAAGTAAATAAATATATGTCTAGTATCCTACGAAATATTCCACAAGGGTGAGACAACAAAAAAACCATTACAACACATTCTCAACAACATAAGCACTAAAATAACCGAAATAGTTTAACTATCTTAGTACATGTGAAAGCAAACATGAAATACAAACGTCCACAAAATAGTCTTACAAACATTCATAATTCATGCATGAAGAATGTGTTGGCCTTAAAAGGATTATGTTACTAATAAAAATTTCCAAGACACATATTTACATTGTACATCACTAGCCCCAATAGTGGGACATTAGAGCCACTCCTTGCTCCTCAAAGAACTATTTGGTCTGTATAATGCCTTGTGGGAGGATCCAAGGTGAAGAGTCCTTTGCTCATACAATTAGGGGGTATATATAACCAAGGTTGATGCCTTCCCCTTGTGATTCTTTAACTACCCTCATGACTATTCAACTTCCTATGACTTTTCAACTTACATGACTCTTCATATTCTTGTGTGTCCATTAGACTTTCACTTTGCAATATATTTGATTGACAATATACATGGCCCACAATAGTGATGTGGAACATGAAAAATCATGGAATGACTTGACACGACACTACTGAGATAAATTGTCTTGATGATATGGGAATGGAAAGTCACTATTGCTACTAAGTGCTAGATGTGTTCTTAGATATGCTTTCTCTTCTCTTTCACATAGCTTGATGATGTAAGGTCTTCAATGATATTCGGTCTTGGAAGGTGGTTGGAAAATTCTGTCCCTTTGAATTCTCTTGGTAGGTTCACTCATCCTTTCAGCTACAAATGAGTCTTTAAGCATGCTTCCCTCCTTCTTCTCCTTCTTCATCATCTCACTATGACTGGATAATGTACCTGTTCCTGCATTTCACTCATCACAGGATGACATCAATATTAAAAATCACTACTCTAAGAAGGTGCATTATTAATCATGAAATAAGCTTGGGACAAGTCACGGGCTAGGAGGCAGGGCTCAGTGACTATGCATTGCACAATTCCAGTTGGCAGGGAGAGAGCTTGGTCACTGAGACTGTGCAGAGTGCAACTCAGGCGTGACTAAGGAACTTTTGAGCACAATCCTCACTTGGGAGAAAAATTATGCAGTGGCCACTGGGATTTAGGATTGTGCAGTTTAGGAAGATAATGGTTGATGCAAGATGAGACTTTGGGAGATAGATCTATGCAGTTTCCAAAGGTAAGGAAGACTAGTTAGTAGAGAGGCTTGAAGGACCAATCTACGTAGTATTTGACGACAGTGAGCTTCGGCTGAGGGAAGGTCACTAGAGGAAACATCTCATAGTTCTGGAGGCCAAGGGAGGTTGGGCTCTTTGCACATTTCAGGGTTCTAGTAGGCAAGGGAAAACCTTGAGGAATAAAAGTGCGAAGTGCACGATTCATGGAAGACTGGGAGGCACAAATGGGAAATTCCAGGGGTTGAGGAAGGGTGTTGGACTTAGGAATTTCACATAGAAACAACCTTAGAGGATAGGGACTATGAACTATGCAATTCCAAGTAGAAATTTCACATCATGAGGGATGAGACTACACAGTACACAACTCAGAAAAGTCCCAGTGAATCTGAGTTGGTTGGTAGGGAATATTTTCCAAAAATGGCTAAGTGCGGGAAGGATATTGAATCGTGATGAACTTGAAATGTGATCACACACTTAGCATACTTCAAAAACATAGACCATCGGAACAAAAAACAAAGTGTTACCCTCTGAGTGACTATCTCAAGACAAGAAGTGACAAGCGTGACACTTACGATAGACTTTAGGATGAACGTGATGACACTTGTGTGATGGTTTTCAAGGCCTTGTGTATGAGTGTGACAAATGTTTACATTGTTAGTAAAACTCATATACACATAGGGTGACCATCAAAACCACCATAGAAGGCTCGCAAACATGTCATAATAGTCAAACATTCCAAGATATGATAGTTTATCCAACAAGCGAAAGGGAGAAAAACACTTAGAAAAAACACATGGAATGACTTTCAGCGTTTGCGACCATACATGTCATTGAAGACATATTGATATGAAAATGATAAGATGTCATTAATACTACACTAAGAGGTGTATTTCAACTTCATGAGATGTAACCTATTTGCCATATCTACCCTCCAAAGGGTGGTGAATCAGATGGAGTCTTCATGCAAAACCCGACCTCGGATTTTCTATCATACGCCAGGTTCCTTGGTCTTCTTATCTGATGATGATATTTTCTCCTCAATTCCTTAAGTATCTTCTAGCATGTCCTCTTTATTCATATCCTTCTTAAACATCTTGGCATAGTCCTAGTAGAATTCATGTATCTATAATTCACTCATGACAATATGACGTTAGTCTAACAAAACCCTAGTTTAAGATGTTGCATGATAATCCACTGACTGATATGGAATTGGTATTAGGTCAGGGGGGAGAAGGCTCAGTGACTAGGCTGGAGTGAGGAATAAGACTGCACAGTGCCCACTGAGGGAAAAATTTGCATAGTGCCCACAGAGGGACATAATTGCGCAGTTCAAGTAAGTAGTGGCTGCTATGGTATGAGGCCCTGGAGGAAAAATCTGTATAGTTTTCAGAAACAAGGGGGATTGGGCAATGAGATCTAGCTAAGGGAAGGTCACTAGTAGCCTCTACATATTTTTGGATGCCAAGAGACGTTGGGCTTTCTACTCATTGCAAAGTTCCAGAAGACAAGGAAAAAGCTTGAGGGTTGCATATACGAAGTGCGCACTTTAGGAAGGATGGATGAGGCTTGGTTGCTAAGAATCTTCTGGAATTTGGCTAAGTGTCAGACCAGTGGAAATGATGTGAATAGTGATAGAAATTGACTGTGACCACACACTTGGACACTTAGTGATACAACATAGATCATCCAGAACATATGAAAACATACTTCTCTTAATGCAACAACCTTCGTGGCAGCTTATGCCAAGTGCGGCTTTGACGATAGAATTTGTGAAGATAATGATGACACTTATGTAATAGTGAATGAAACATTGGAAATGAGTGCGAGACATGTCTACATGATGGGAAAAACTAATTTTCACAAAGATTTCCCCTTGAATCAAACCAAAAATCCCCTTTGCATGACAAGCGATAACTCCCATGCTGAAGATGACACTTGCTATATAAAGATAAAAGCGTGAATGACTCTTGAGATAGAAGAAGGGAGCTTGAAATCATCAGCTTACCAATAAGTGACTAAGGAACGACTGATCACAGGATCCATGCAGGCTCCAAAATTTGAGTGTAGCCAAAATTTTGGAGGGTGTTGCAACCACTACAACAGGTGTTCAAGACCACGATCATTACCAAGATTGATTAAGTTTTTTTTTTTTTGTTTCTAAAGTTAACTTCATTCATCTCTATAGTATTAGAATTGGTAAGTAATTTTCACTTATTTCAAGTGTTGTAAGAACCTTCATGTATTAATCCATTTGTGAGTAGGGACACTTCACCAATATGAAAATTTAAGGATGATCAAGAATTTATTGGGTAATGAAGGGTATGTTACTGTTAGCTCTACTACATACTTCAGCATTTGGAGGACCAAATACTAGCTTGGCCGTGTGTTTATGCTCAGAAAGGCAGATCGCGGCAGTCTTTTCCTCCCTTCTCCTTCATTTTCCTTATACTCCATAGCCCCGCTATCTGTTTTTCCTCCTAAAAACCTCTCCATTCCCCGTTTAAACCCTCTGAAACCCAACAAAACCCCTGTTTAGCCCCCAATCCTTAATCGCGAAGCGTAAAACTTCCATAAGACCCTGCCATATAACCTCGACACTTTCATTCCTCATTGCTATTGGAGCTTTCAGCAGGACTTTCATAAGCCATGTCTTTAATAATCGTCGATGGCCGATTGTCGATTGCCCCTTGGATGCGATATTGCGATAAATCATTTTACAATGGTGTATCGGGTCTGGGCCTTAAATCGCTATTGGCAATCGGATATGTATAAAGGCTCCTTCCCCCTTGACTTCCACCGATGCGATATCGCGATCGCTCGTCCACCGTTGGATCAGTTCCGCCAAGATCCAATGGCCCCATGCCCAATTCACTCTCCCATCTCACCACAAACAGATCTTCACCGTCAATCCATTCAATCTAACGGTGATCACTCCTCCCACTCTCGCAAGCCGCCCACACGATAACTCACGATAAAGCGGTTTTCCCCTGTCTTTTCCACCACGTGTCATCACCTGAATGTAATCGTTGGCCATTGTACGTTTACCACTCTCCTCCCAAAAGCGGTGTGATCAATTTCTCTTACCACTTCCGCCTGATTTCTCCTGCCAAGAGATCTCTTACGTCCGTTCACTTGATCCAATGGTTGATGCCTAATCCCTGGCCTACTCATGCGTCTGCCATGTAGTCCTTATGCCTTTGACCTGTATCATACACCAAAAGGGCGGAGCAATCAGTTATCAAGTGCGACATGTAACAGCGACCCGAGGGTGGACCCGATAGAGGAATTAACCATTTTTCAGGACTGTTAAAGCCCAAAAGAACAGAGAAGGGTGGGATTTCTCACATTTGCATCATTTATCTATTATAACAGAAATCAGTCCCCATTTGCATTTAGGAGATAAAAAAGGCCCGAAAGACCCATTCTATCACATAAACAGAGGCCGGGAAATAACCTCCGGGAGACAGAGGCTGAGAAGCAATCATGGACATCGACAACACAACTCAGCAAACAAACTGAATGATCGTGGGGCGTCTCTAGCACCATAGAGCTCCCAGACAGTGCAACCACTACCCAAAATATCTAGATGTAGTTATTCCTTTGTCAGAAGTGGAAAACCACGGAGCCATGCTTGCTGGTAGAGGGAATAAAACAGTTAGGAAACAGATCAGGAAGATTAAGACTCTGAGCCTTCTAGAGAGCTTAGGAGAATTGTAGACAGGCTATAAATAGTTGTTAGTAAGATGTAATAAGGGTTCAACTTCTGGAGACTATTGAGACTTCGCTACTCAAGCTTCTCATCTTCATTCTAGCAATATAAGCTTCTTTTACTGTTATATGTTCAATGTCCATTTTCTCTTTTGTTCCAAGCTTGCACTTGAACAGGTTGTTCATGTTTCTTCTATGTCTAATGCCAGATAACTGTCATCTTATCTCTGCGTTGATGAATTATATTTGCAAGCTTCTTTTACTTCCTGTAGTTGGCCATTCATATGTGTTTATATATGCATCTGTTGATACAGTAGGTATTCTCCATCCATTCATTAAATCTATAAACTATTGAGCATTAGTGGTCTAAAGCCTTGTAAAGATGAGGGTGTTCATGCATGTCTTGAGTAAAAATGGTAGCATAATTGGTCATATTAGAGAGCCAAGGAGCTCAGAAATGAGTGACACATGGCACCCTTGGAGGATCCCATGTGGAGGGTGTATCATCAGTAGGATGTCATCTCAAGATGATGTCAACATGAATACAAAGTGATGTCATCTCAAGCCTTGGCTTCAGTGTATATCACTATGGTGGCGAGAAGACAGGTTAAGGTATATGAATAACGATATGGGAATTTATTGCTACATTTGACATGGAATTTCATGCCTTGAGACCTCAAGGTCTTGGGCCTTGGGCTTCGCTATAGAAATAGAATTGGTAGTGAACAAGCAATACTGACGACAAGCTGAGATAGGAAATCCTCCCATTGATTGACGAGGATATATTTTCATCTCGCCTCAGGGCCTTTGTACTATGTAATCATAATGGGATGAGGAATTATGTCGAGGAGCAAGGGTTCGAGATGAGAAATCGTCCCATCGATTGAAAAGGATGGATTTATATCTTGCCCCGGGACATTTGTAATGTGCACAGTGCCATGGGGTGGGAAGTAACGTTGATACCAAGATTTTATTATAACACAGAAAAGGGGCACATAAACACAAGGGGGCCTATTCGGTGTACCCAAGCAAGATATGACATCACTTGTGCCACAATGGTATACAACTAGTAGAGCGTAGTGATGTGGCAAGGCCCTATAGGACATGGCCTACCATGGAAGACTTCAAATTTCATGGGGCAAGCCACGTGGGCCACTCCATGAGTGCCACATGGTAGCCAAAGATGATCTAGTAGGGATTAAAAAGGTCCAAGTTCAAATGGCCATAAATTTTGATCCATAGCTCGGATCATGAAAAAATTATATCGTTGGAAAGCCCTCAACGAGCCAAATGTGATGGTGGTTTTTATTCTAAGTTTAAAGGAAGCTTAAAATTGAGGAATTTTGTGATCACACTTACATGACAGGACCATGGAGGACGGGTGAGGACTAAGTAACACCTCTCACTCAACTAGGAAGGTCCATGGGGTGGGTGGGGGTGTTACATATTCTACAACCCAGTATGAGGGATATGTGTAATTATTGTTATAAACCAAGAAAATACTAAGAAGGGGGGGATGAATCAGTATTGTAGGAAATTTTAAAATTTCTTTCACTAGTAAAGATTACTATGAAACCAAAAACTACTTCAAAAACAATTCATATCAACACCACAAGAATCAATCATTAGAAACACAAATAGAACACATAAATTCTTCAAACTTCTCTTTAATTATTTTCACAAAAGAAAGCTTCTACTTGTTGTTACAAATTTATCTGCCTACAACTAGAAGCCTAGCTACTACTCCCTAATTTATCAGCTACAATTGAAGGAGCTACAAACCCTATTTTATCAGTTGTCGATGAAAGTAGATCCAACCCCTAAATATTTACCAACCACTACTGGAAGGAGCTACAAACCCTAATCTACAAACTTCTACTTGCTTGACCTCCTTGATTCATCTCATACAATTTTCAAACTCAAATCATGAAGGCATTTTCCTTTCATTAAACAAATAATTATTGACCTCAATTACTCACCCCAATTACCATAAAATCATCTTCAATAACCTATGATCACTAATGAATTCACTAGCCTTCACCTCTAAACCATAATTGAACCACCAACACACCATACAACCAACACACAACTATACACCTCTTGAAAATTTGATTCTACATAGAAAGATGTAGGACTAATATTTTTAGATCTTGAGCTATAGTTAACTTGCACTTAATTTTCACTTATCAGAGGCTTTGATCTCATTAAATTCTTGTTTTTTTTCTTCTAGAATGTTTTCTTGATGCGTATAATAAATCTTCAAACTCTGATCTTTTGTCTCTGTAAGAAAAAATGAGCTTATCTGTCCAAATTTTCCATTTTATAATTTTTACTTGTTTTAGCAGAGTTTCTTCTAAATTTGGCTGACTCAAAATTTAGCCATACTACTAAATACACCTTCAAATCTATCCATTCCTCCATCTGTGTTTCCAAATCATTCATGCTTTATTTTGAAATTTTATTTCCCTATCAGTTTGGTGTTATTCACCAAATTTGGCACATTATGCCAAATTTATAAGTTGTCGGCATGTTTCATGTAATAAGTCTTCACTATATAGCCAAGGCACTTCGTTCTTGCCTTAAGGGATTAACCACTATTTATTCAACCTTTTGTGACCTCGGGCTTGATAACCTCACAAAATCAAGTCTTGGTCCCAAATGCTAGCCCCCAACTTATTTATCATGGTGTGCCTTTGAGTTGATCTTCGAGATTATGTGTCATGTGTGGACCCACCTTCTACATGTTCCCTTATCATTACTCATCAGTTGCAACCACTTTCACTCCACATAACCTGGAGAAACCTCTTTTCTGCTTACTTTGAAACCTCTAGGTCACTTCTCAAGAATTATGTATCCCTGTGATACCTCACCACTTACACACTAACCAATTATAGTCATGCCAAGGTGAGTTGTCTTTCCACACATAATGCCACTGTGTCTCAGAACTACTTCCCTGAACAGTTAAACTTTCGCACCTTCGAAATATTTTAGGCTTTCCCTTTCGGGGTGATGTGTCTGCTAGCTATTTTCCACCTCTACAAGGTTGCCATGTGCCACTCATTGTCATCTCATTTGGCCACCAAAAAATGCCAAATTTACATGCCACATGTCATCCTCTCATTGGTGCCACATCATGTTGACATCATTATGCCACTATGTCTCCTTCGGCCAATCAAATTGTAACATGTGTCTTCTTCTAGTTTTTGAACTGCACTTCAACAAATCTCCCTTTCAATAGTAAATGGAACTGCACTTCAACAAATCTCCACCAGCATTGGATCAGAACCGCTCTGTACAGTAGAATAGGCAGCCATACAGTAATTATTTATAATGTTTATGTCCCCAACCATTACAGAGAAAAGGAAATTTTCTAGGATGATCTAAAGGCAAGTATCGATGGGGAGCTAAATTCAAACATCATAGTAGCAGGTGACTTCAATCTAGTCTTGCATGCCAATGAAAAAGGGGAGGATGTTTCACTCCAGATCCCTTCAGAGGTCGATTGGAGGCTATCACTCAAGAACATGAATTAGTTGATGTTGTTCCTAAAAATCGCAGGTACACTTGGAGTAACTGTAGGATTGGCATCGGCAATATAATGGAGAGGCTTGACAGATTTTTAGTCAATATCTTGTACCTCTCTTCCTTCTCTGTAGGATATGCCAACGTCCTCAATACCTCAACATCTTATCACTACCCTATTACTCTCACTCTGGAAACTCATTGCCCCCTCAAGCCTATCCCTTTTAAATACAGCCCCCTTTGGAATTGGATTCCAGTAGTCAGAGAAATTGTTCAGAAGGCTTGGAGCCAGCATGTAGAAGGTTCACCAGGCTTCATCTGGGAAACTAAATTAAAAAGAACCAAACAGGTGATAAAGGAATGGGCCAAAGAGAATTACAAGGAACCTAAGGAGGTTAAAAAGAAAATCAAGAGTGATCTACAGAGTGTCCAATTAAGGATTGAAGAACATGGCCTATCTCAGCAAAACAAGGAGCAAGAAAGCGCTCTCTATACACAGCTGAGCCACATAAACAGGGAGGAAGAAACCAAATGGTGTTTAAAATCCAGGAAATTATGGCTCCAAGGAGGAGACAAAAATACAACCTATTTTCACAAACAAGCCACTGCTCGAAAGCTTAGGAACAATGTAAGCTCAATCTTGGATAATGAAGGAAATCTGCACAGCACCCAAGAGACCATTAGAAAGGCCGCCTCTGAGCATTACAGAGATCTCTTAACTAAAACCAAATGAGAAGAGGATTATACTGATTTGCTCCAACACTTACCCAAAGGAATCACTAAGGAGATGAACGACAGTCTAAACAAGGAAATTGAAGAAGAGGAAATCAGAAGAGCAATTTGGAATCTGCATCCTGATAAGGCGCCTAGGCCTGACGGATTTCCCATTTGCTTCTATAGGGTGTTTTGGGGTCTAATAAAATAGGACCGGATTAAGATGATCAGATGGATGCAGAGAAAGGGTAAAATAGGAGGGTTCACCAATGCCACCTTTCTTGCCCTCATACCCAAAGAAAACCGACCCACTTCCTTCTCCAGATTCCGACCCATCTCCCTCTGCAACTCTTCCTATAAAATTTTGTCCAAAATTCTAGCCTCTCGCCTTAAACCCCTCCTTCCCTTTTTGATCTCTGAAAATCAAGGAGGTTTCTTTCCTAATAGGTAAATCACTGATTCCATTCTTCTAGTGCAAGAAGCCATACATTCGAGCCTCTCCAGGAAGGAAAAAGGGTTCATCCTCAAGCTTGACCTGGCTAATGCCTTTGACATAGTTAGGCACTCCTTCCTTATAGTTGTCCTAAAAAAGATGGGATTTGAGTTTCCCTTCATTAATCTTATAGCTGCTTGCATCTCTGGGCCCTGGATTTCCTCCTTGATCAATGGTAGACCAGGTGAAGCATTTCAATCTTCACAGGGTCTTAGACAGGGCTGCCCCCTCTCCCCCTATCTCTTTATCCTCATGGCGGAATCCTTCAGTCAAGCTTTGGATCATAACAGGAGAGTGGGCCTCATCGCTAGAATCAAATTCGGGAATGGAGCCAAGAACATCAATCACTCACAGTTTGCTGATGATACCTTGTTAATTGGAGGAGCTTCCACCACAATAGCAAGGAGGTTCAAGAAACTCCTTGACCAATTTATGGGGTATTCTGGAGGCTTGGTCAACGAGCTTAAAAGCTGTATATATGGATGGAACACTTCAAATCAGGTTATTCACAGTATCACAAATATAAATGGTGTCTCTTGCAATCTGAATTGGACCCATTTCTCTTACCTGGGCATGCCAGTGAGCCTAGGTCCTTTGAAGGCTGGAACCTCGGACAAAATCATTAACAAGATGAAGCGGAAGGTGCAGCAATGGGGATCACCATGGCTCAACCCAGCAGGCCGCCTTATCCTTCTCAAGTCAGGTATCACTTCTCTCCCCCTTTACCGTTTCTCTCTTTACCAAGCTCCTACTACCTTTCACCACAAAATGGAAGTTGTTCTCCGCCACTTCCTATGGCAAGGAGGGAAGAACGACAAAAGCAATTTTAATTTAGTCAGCTAGAAACATGTCATTCAAACCCAAGATAGAGGAGGTTTGGGTTTTAGGTCACCTAAGTTCTTAAATCTAGCCTTTGGTGGGAAAATTGCATGGAGGCTTATAACAGGTCCCTCTTCATGGTGGAAAAGGGTGCTGGAGACCAAATACCTAAAATTCTCCAGGCAGCAGCTTCTTGACTCTGATATTCCTAATAGAGACTCCTCTAAAATTTGGCGGCTATGCAAAAAATCCATCCCACTCATGATTCAGAATACTTCTAAAATTCCTGTGGGGGGTGCTAGTATCAACATTGGAACGGATAAAATCCTGGGACAACAACCTACAAACATGCATGAAGAAACCATACCCATCCTTAATTTCTTCAACAATAGGGGTATATACCATCTGGACCAAATCTCCAACTGGATCCCCAATCTCACATATGGATAGGATGGTCCTTCCTGGAAATACCCAGCGAACTTAATCCTAGCCTATGCTATCTGCAGACTCTCCTTCACAGTAAAGCTCTCATTAAGAAGAGTGTGAGGGATGGTTTTCATTGGGATTTAACCGGAACAAATTACATAGTCAAAGCAGGCCACCAATATCTTTTCAACATCACCTTTCCCATGACTTTATGGAACCACTGGAAAATGGTTTGGAAGTCAGAGGCGCTTCCAAAAATAAAAATTTTCATATGGCTTCTGCTGAAAGGAAAAATCTTAACAGCAGAGAATTTGAAAAAGAGAGGCATAAATGGCCCATCTAGATGTCCCAACTGCTACAACGCCGAAGAAACGATGCACCATCTCTTTGTAGAATGCCCCTTTGCTGTTGATTGCTGGAAAAGTTTGTCTTTCACTGGTAATTTACCTTGGAACTCTCAGCATTCCATAGCTGAAGCGGTTCACATCTGGAAAAAAAGCTGCCCCTGGAAAGAAAAAAGAAGCAACCTGGTGAAGAGAGTATGGAATACTCTCCCTTATACCTTGCTATGGTGAATCTGGCTAGCAAGAAATTGGAAAATATTCCAAAACAAGAGCTCAGCTACAAGAATAATTTGTAACAAGGCCAAAAATCTTGCCCTGGAAACTATCTCAATCAAAACATCAAGCAGGACAGATGCAACAAGGTATAGTGTGGAAGAGTGAGATTTTATTAGTTACATTCTGGAAAAAAATTACAATGCTCAGAAAGGTAGCATGGTGAATGAACAATGCAGTCAGGAAACTAACTCCTGGAAAATCAGATTAAAAGAGGAGGAGTTTGTCATCTGGATACAAAAATGCAACAACTTCTATCTTTTTTCGATGGGGCATCTAAATCGAATCCAGGAACCGCCGGAGCAGGGGGACTAATCATCAACGCTAATGGGGAATGCATCCTACATTACGAATGGGGTCTAGGGAAGGTCTCAAACAACATAGTGGAAGCATTAGCCCTGTTTCAGGGGCTAACTCAGCTAAGCAAATTGGGAATAAAATCAGCAAGGATTTTTGGAGATTCTTCTGTTGTCATCCACCTCATGGTTCACCAGAAAGAATCGCCCAATACCCTTCTCCAGCAAGTCATTAGGCGAAATCAATTGCTGCATCAGAAAATGGATAATTTGCAGTACTATCATATCCTTTGTAATCTCAACAAGTAGGCCAACGGACATGCTAATAGGGCGTGCGAAAGGACAGTAGGTAGCTTGGGTTGCAACGTTGAGGAGATCCATCAGCCCTTGCCATGATCTGAATCAAGCCATTCTGCACCAAATCGGACAGTACTGACAGAAAGAATTGGACTTAAACCTATCAAGCCTTCAGCAAGATCACTATCCGCATAGGGATATGGCACAGATATTACCCTCTCAAAATTCTTCACAATCTCAATAAGCTCGCCGATTTCTATCTTTTCAATCTTGTTCCTCGGGCTTACCTAGACAGTTATCTGACCTTCCCGTGCCTCTCTCTGGATTCCCTCTCATTCCTAGTGACTGGCTCTCATCCCTCCCGCCTCCCCTTATATCTTCCCTCCCTCCTCCTTATTCTTGCGCTCTACCTCCCGATTGCTCCACTCTGCGTCTTATCTCATCTATTCATCCCCACTTTTGTATCCTGGTGGAACTCTGCCTCCCACGCTGTAGGCCAAATCCTCAGGCAACTTTCTTCACGCTGCGTCATTTCCCGGTACTCCTCACCTGCCTCTGTATCCTGGAATATCTCTTCTCCCCGCGTTGTTGACCGAATCCTTAGGCAGCCCCTCTTCGCTCCCATCCGCCCTCTAATTTTCCCTTCCTCAGCATCTGCAATGGCTCGCAATGAGGATTGCTTGCACTGCTCGGACCTGCAAGCTAAGATGGAAGAAATTAGAGCCCAAAATTGTTTTTTAGAAAATCAACAGAGGATTTTGGAAGCAAGAATCGATGACCAGAACTGCATCATCAATGACAAGTACCGAGCAAAAATTGATCTCTTCTTGCACAAGGTCTCTTCTCTTCATGAACAGTTCAATCCTTTGTCAAACATGTGCAGCCATGAGAAAGAGTCCATAACGATTCTGAAATACATTATGGACAAACGCAACAACCCAGCCCCAAGCTCCTCAAGCGCCAAGCAAATAGATGGGGATGAAAAGCCGGAGGAATCTACTGCAAGGCACATTAGTCATATAAACATAGATTAGAAATGTTTTGCAAATTTCAGTTTTTGCTGCTCCAATATGTAAGAGTTTACTGTAGTTTAGAAGTCCTCAAAGACAGAACAAGTAGGAGTAGGATCAAGGAGAGATATATGTTTTGTAACTCCACTGATCCTGGCTGTCCTCAGCACTCAATGTACCTCAGGAGTCCTGACTCCCCTCTTTTTTCCAGTTATTAATACAACAACCGACTTTGTTAATATAATATATATATATATATATATATATATATATATATATATATATATATATATATATATATATGTATATATATATATATACTATATGTATATGTAATATATATATTATATATATCATATATATATATGTATGTATATAAATAATACATAATATATATATATGTATATATATATATATATATATATATATTATATATATATATATATATTATATATATATATATAATATACATTATATTATATGTATATATGATATATGTAATATAAGATATCATATATATATATACATATAACATATATACATATATATATATATATAATATATATATATATTAATAATATATATATATATATATATATTAACAAAGTCGGTTGTTGTATTAATAACTGGAAAAAAGTGGGGAGTCAGGACCCTTGAGGTACATTGAGTGCTGAGGTATAACAGAACTATGTATTAAGGGGTGGGCGCAGGCCATCGGTGGTGGACCCGGCCCACACCTCGAAGCCATATATATACATATATCACCCCGACCCATAATAGTCACACCGATGTCTATGCTGAAACATCCGTCAAAGCCTCGACTGAAAACACCGATCGCTGATTTTGATACATTGTCGATAACGATATCGGTGGAACCCCTGATATCACGCCGATTTAATCGACATCGATCCTTGCCAACTGTCGATTGCGATAAGGGTCTAAAGGCAGACCCGATAGGGTTTGTAGGGCCGATTTAAAATGTTTTGAAGTCCGGCTTTTGAGGATTTTGGTTGGATTTATCCGTTTTTAGTGTATTTCTATTTTAAACAGAAAGAAGGCTATTTGTTACACCAGTTGATGCTTCTAAGCAAACGAATTCTATTCTGAACAAAACCGACGTCCGATTTTTAAGCGCGGATTTGATCCAAACATGTTATAACACTCGATGGTGATGGAGAGTGGAAGGCTATGTAACAGTGGGCGAGGGAAGCAGGACAGGAAGCCCGAGAGGCTGTGTGGAAAGCCTACGAGGAAGAGGCCCGAGAGCCTGCGTGCCAGAGAGAGCTTGAAAGCTAGCATAGCGCTTGAACCCCATAGATCCACAAAGCTTGATCAATCCAAAGCATAGATAGCCATAAGAGTCACATCGCTTGAAATTCTGGCAGATCGTAGAGTTGCATTAATAAGCCAGAGCGCTATAGGGCCAGATCGTCATAGACCTGCAGAGCGAGAAGTCCAGAGCAGTTATTCTTCTATGATCAATTCTTCTTTATCTTTGATTCTTCTTCATGTGATCGATTCATCTTTTGATCAATTCTTCTTCATTGATTCTTCTTTGTTCAATTCTTCTTGCAATCGATGTTGTGAAATCGATATTCAGCAAGCTTCAACATTTTTTATAGCTATGTTTCAGATGTCCACATTCTTGTGCGAGCATCCATTTTCATGAGATCGATGCCTTGAGAGTGATGGTCGAAGAAGCTTCAGTAGTGAGACATCCACTTCTTCAGATGGCCCTTGGTTGTGAGGTATATGATGTGTTAATGTACTTCTTCTTTCTGCATTATGTTGTACAGATCCATGATTGATGTAGGATCTTGTTTATTCCATGTTGTCATGATTCCTTGCTTGATTTGATGCAGAATCTTCTATATGATGTACTTGCTGTCATAACTCTTCATGTTATGCTTTGAGATACCTTGTTGTATGTTGCTGGGATACTCTTGTTGTCGTCATGCATGTGTTTTGTTTTGACATCCCTTTTGTGCCATGTTGGCGGGATTCACACCATGCATGCTTTTGTGTCATACTGATAGGAGGTTGATTGAGAATTTCGGTTGTGGAATATCTCTTAGAGCCACTCCTGCATGAGGGCATTCTTCCTTGTATGATCGAGACATCATCTCTTGTGTACATCACCATTATTGATAGCACTTAATGTAGCAGCCTACACCATCTTGACACCGGGGCCCGGAGACGTAGTCCCTCCTGGATGAACTCTGTTATCAATGCTTATGTTTTCATGTGTTGATGATTTTTATGTTCCTCTTCTTTTTTTCATGTAGATGTATTAATTAATGTTCTTTTAAAAGAAATTTTAACACATCATGAAAGTAAAATGTCTTGGAAGGGTCCTTCTTCACACCTGAACCTGGACCAATCAAAAGAACTGGCCCTTCAACTATTACTTTTGGTGCATGCAAATATGTAAAGAAAGTTAACATAATGAATGGTGTTCCTATGCATGCAAATGCATATAATTTCTAGAAGAATCTTCCCAAAAAAAAGATTAACAAAATAGAGCATGAAAATACATGTTTCCATTTCGAGGAAATATAACACAATACGGTATGCAAAAACATGTTTTATTTTCCATAAAAATAATACAATAAGGAATACAAATACATGTCTTCTTTTCCAAAATACTATACCAGCATTACCCGTATATATAATATATATATATATATAATAATATATATATATATAATATATATATATATTATATATATATAAATATATATATTATATATATATATTCCAAGGAAACCAACACATAACTATGGCTTTTTTGCATGTAAATTCATCTTCTTTCCCAAAACATCATTTCCAATTTAGGCTAACACAACACGTTATCATTTCGTGCATGTAAATGTATATTCTTTCCAAACTAAAGCTAATACAAATCTTGCATGCATATACATGATCTTATTCCAAAAGAAACTAACATAATAGTTATGATAGCATAAAAATAATTAGATGAAAAATAACAATTTGGTGATCTCAAAAATCCTTCGGTTCCTCAACATGGCCGATACAACCATGAATGGTAAAGATTGTCCTGCACCAATTATCTACATGGCGGGAGCGACAAGTTTCATAGCCTCATGGTTCATTAAGCACTTGATGGACAAAGGCTACACTTTGCATGCAACAGTGCGCGATACAGAGAACAAGGCAAAGGTGAAGCATCTCTTAGACATTTCAGAAGCTGGGGAAGCTCAAACTTTTTAGAGTAGATATAATCGAAGAAGGCAGTTTCGAAACTATTATCAACAACTATGACAACATTTTTCATGCGGTGAGTCTCACCGATTTTGCACCCAAATATCTTGAGATATATGCAGCCAGTTCTCACAAGGTCCCATCGGGGTTTATCACACTTTCGACACAGCCGTTAGTCTCGAAATTGATCCTCTTGAAAGGTTTGTGCCCAAACTAGGTCTTTGATGTTGGCTCTACTACATCAGGGTTTGTGAGAGTGAATACAACAATTTCGTACTCCACTTATTTGCACCCAAAATCTCAGATCCATTTATGGGAGGTGAGATGGGCTACAAACAATGGTTTTTCTTCCATTGGGACAATCTACGAATTTTCACCATGGACAAGAAATGGTCAGGCACTACATGCAAAGAAAAGGCCATCTCTAACAACAAAGGGCACAATTCGATGGAACAAGAAAAGGTTGAGTGGAGCATGGTCTCTTAAAATCTGGGGTTTTGGACCCAACCATCAAACACAGAGAAAAGCAACATGAGTTTAAATACAGGACAAAATTCCAAAGGTGACGACAGAGGGGTAGACCCAGATATGAAGGATTTGTATGAGGTCTTTATCAAAATTATTTCTGGGAAATCGATAATGTTATGGGTCTGGAGTACCAATCAAGTGACATATATGAAGTAAAATGCCCAAAATGTCATAGGTATTTATGCTTCGTTACAAAGTTTGCTTTTTCGAGGAAAGATTGCAGGACTAGATCCATTTGAAAATTATGACATTCAAAGGAACTCTACCATTATCTAGAATCTAAGATGATAAGGAGGTGCCCTAGAAGCAAGCACATCTGCCACATCATCATCGAAAAACAAGGGTAAAGCTTCTTTCAAAGGCATATTAAGAGGGAAATTTGGAACTCAGGACAAAAAAACCCAAAATCTGACAATCCCAGTTCCATAGATAGTATAAAAGATGGAAAAGTCTCCATATTTGTCAATAGAATTACCAGAGGTAAGTGGTCTCTTTAATACTTTATAAGAAAATCTGTCATTTATCGATTTAATGGTTTCTGGCCAAAATATGAAGACCTACGTGAGTGTATCTACCTCAAATGGACCATAGAATGCGATATTTATCTTTGTGAAAAAGGTTTTTTTGGTGGTTCAGTTTCATACCCAAAAATATTACAATCATGCCATAAACGACAAACCATGGTTCTGGGAAAGGGCGGGTCTCTTCGTGACTGTTAGTGTCAGTCTTTGCAGCCTTCCTCCAGTGATCAAACATGCTCTTACAAAACAATTTTAAGGTGTCGATGTCAAATTTTGTCATTCCAGTGAGTCTTCAAGCAAAATTTGGTCACTAGGCATCTAGGTCTAGGGTTTGCTTTTACTCCTGTCAAAGTTGTCCAATGTTGGTCCATGTCACCATTCAGCTGAGTGTACCATCATTCAGAGGGTTTTCATCATCATGTCAAGTTCCACTGGGTCATTTTACACCTTGTTCATGCTTCAGTTGTGCCTAGGTAAGGTTCATTTCCCTCTCCTAGGGTTTTGAAGCTAATTTCTCTTGGATGGTCAAATCATAAACAAAACTTGTTTTCTGATATTCATACACCTTCCCCTATCCTTAATGTACCTTATTAAAAACTTCCCATCATCGAGATCCCCCAAATTCCTCATTTTTGCACAAACCTTAGTTTCTTACTACAGACCCTATTTTCTAGACTAGGCCTATGTTTTTCCCTTTTAGACCCTTTCCCCTCACTCAATATTTGAAATTCCACTTTCCCCTACTTCCTAGCATCCCTCCCTACTTCCCAAAATTTCCTCAAGAATTTAGAAGCCCCCTATCCCCTTGATTTCGCTTCATTTCGACAAATCCCCTATTCCACACATCGGGATAGGTTTTACTCCAATGATGTTTCTGAGCAATAAAAGATGAATTTGGGAAAAACGAGAGAGGTTTTTTTCAACAATAGGCCATGGAAGAAAAACCTCTTTCACATTTTACATTTGTGTCATGGTTTTATAGAAATGTCAAAAATACAGTTTCCTTGGGAGAATTGATGCACCTCTGAAGTGACCTTGGGAAAATCAAGTTTTCTCCTAGCTTGGTTGGCCAAATAACTTTCTTGATGAGTCAAATGATAACTCGAAAACAATATATTTCCAATCAGATATCATGAGCTCAATTTGGAGGTGAGGAACACCTTCAAAAGTGGACTGCAATAGCACTCTTCCTTGAGGCAGCCTCATTTGGCACATTTTTACCAGTCTTGGGAGATTTGATTTTTTACAGGGAAAATAAACTCCAAATTGAAATATTCTAGTTTAGTTGGAAAGTAGGCTCACATACCTTTCCAAAAAGCTATTCTACGCCCAATTTGGACATCGGGAAGGCCTCCAAAAGGCTCCTGCAAAAAGGCGTTATGCATAGAGATGGCGCGGCGCATTGGGCTACCCTCCATAGTGCAAAAAATACATTGTCGCGACGCATAGAGATGGTGCGGCACATTGGGCTAAAAAAGCTGAAATCCATTCAAATCTTCCTCTAAATTGCAAATTATTCATTCCAAAAGTAAATTAACACCTCCATATTGCCAATGTATGAGTTTCCATCAATGTTTATGGTGTTTCAATAGGTTAAAAACAAAACCCTAGTTCCTTGCAAAGTTGTGTTGAGAAAATTTCCTAGGGTTTGCAAAATTGCAGTTTTGCCATTGTGTCCCCATTTTCATTTTTCTCTCACTACACTTCACTCATATTACTTTCCCTCTCCCCTTTCATTCACACTCACCTATCCCCTTATCCCTAAAACTAAAAACCCTAATACCTAATCCCACTATTCCCAAACCCTAGTCAAATATCCCCAAACCCTAATTGCAATCTCAAACCCTACAGCTAGCCTCAAATCCTCCCCTAATCAGTCCCACTCATCCATGGAGTTTCAAAACATCTGTGAAGGCCGGCAGGCTGCCCAAAGAAGCCTAAATGAGATGACATCCATTCAGCAGGAAATAGAAGCTGATCGAGAGATTTGGCTTGAGAGGGCCAACATTCATCTTGAGAAGCTATTTACGAAGGCAAACAAGGACAAGGACATGATCAAGCACATGAAAAACCATTATTGGTTACGAAATCATGTTTGCAAAGCAAGGATCAAAATCCTGAAGGCAAGATTAAGGAGGGCTCTGAGGCGGCGTAAAAACATGATCAGCTTCAAATCTTGGCCAAAGATTCTTTATTTGAGCATGATACTTGATGATGGACCTTCAGTCCAAATTTCAGCAAATTTGGAGAAAATGTTTTCAATTTCGAATTTTTTGGCTTCAAAACAGATTTTTCTGCCCAACGCATAGCGCCACTTGGCGCGCGCTTATAATTGGCAGCTCTGTAGGAGGAAAACTTTATATTTTTGGATTTTTCATCAAAATTTATGCATACTCATGGATTACCTAAGGATTTCATCAAGTTTTGGGTTGCCTAAAGGGTCAAAAACACCCTAAAAATGGCCTCTCTGCCACCTTTTGCACTCACAGGAAGCAGTCTTGGGAGATTGCAGTTTTGGAGGGGCAAATGACATCCAAATCTAGCAATTCCACTTGGGTTGGAAAGTAGACAGATAGGGCTTTCCAACGAGCTATCATGCGCACAATTTTGACTTCAGGAATGCCTCCAAATCAGCTCCAAAGTTGTGCTACACATAGATATTTTGGGCACGACGCATAGAGGATTTTTGCCTATTTTTCATTGCACAACTCAGAATTTCGCCTAGTTTTGAATAGTTTCACTTTTTCATCTGAATATTGATCTATCTTGATATAAATTCATGAATATGATGTAATTTTGGCACATATTTACCTATTCTAGTAGATTCATTCACTAAAAAGTGAAAATTAAATGAATGAATCAGTTTCCTACCATATAGAGGCAAGTTGTTTGATTGCCTAGATTTCGGTTCCTTGCTTAGAATTGGTTGAAATAGCTCTTAGAATGATGAGCTCGACCCCTAGAGGCATGGGAATGGGTTGGGCTAGTCTATATCATGTATTTTCTGAGTCATTTTTAGGGTTGGACACTTGGGATTTCTTGGCACATCATTGTACATTTTATCTCTGCATTTTTGGCAAAGGAAAGACCAGGGTTTTGTAGCACTTGTTGGGATCCATGTGGCTCTGTGTTTTGATGATGCTTTTCTCTATGTAATTGTAAGTTCGCTGATGTTTATGTGTATCATTTTCCCTTTTCTTTTCTTCTGAAATTAAACAAATGAGTGATTAAGGTAGAATCCATTGGACTGTTGTGCTCTGCCTTGAAATTTTGTTTAATTTTACATGTTTTCATCTGTTTGAGGAGGAATCTTGAGACTCTCTTGCCCTCCTTAGCTCCTCACCAGTCTTATCCATCCATTCATTCAATCTAAAGCATCAAAATGATTTCCTTCCTTGCCCCAATCAGAACTCTGCAAAAACTAGGCCTCATCCCCGGACCCAAATTTGCCTTTCCCTTTGTCCAACACAAAACCCCCAAAAAACTCAAATTAAATCCTTGCAATTCATACCTAGCCTAAGATCAGCAGCTAAAATCAGTCATCTCAAGCCCCATCGATTATCCTTTGCTAAGATTGACCCGGAGAGAGCCCTCTCCTGTCCTCGTAGGGCTAGCTACGAGGCTGAGCGTGGTTTGATGTGGACCTAGAAGCTTATCTTTTCAGCCTGAGGTAAATCTAGGCTCTAACATAGTGGTGACCATACTGGGGAAGAAAGTTTATTTTCATTGTTTGGCTTTGTAGACTACATACGGAGCCTGAAGTTAGCTAGGTAACCTTTGAAATGCTCTTGCTTTGCATTAGCGAAAATTGATGAAAGTTGCTTCAATCAATCTCTGGTCTAGTTTATAAACTAAACATCTGATCTAAACGATCACCCCAGTACATGTATCAAGTTCATATCTAATTGTTGATGGTGGACAATGATCAAACAAAGCAAGGCTGAAATAATTCACCTGGCGACTCCAGTGTCGAAGAATCCTAAGGTTTAGAATTTTTATGGCAACTCTACTCTTCAAGAACCAGTAGCCTGAAGAATTTCTTGGTCAATTCATTGTTATCAAAATGGTTTTGCTGGATCGAAGGTATGCTCCCATGAGCCGATATCACATTTAGGTTTTCCAAATAATAGATTGGCAAAGGAATTTGCCTACATTTAAAGATGATGATAGGAAGGGTGCTGCTTTACATTTGGTTAGATTTCACATACATATTTGCAAGTTGAAGGTTGATTTTCCTGAAGATTGCTTGATGAAGATATTCATGGCCACTCTGGAAGGTGAAGCCCGATCTTGGTATGAAATTTTGCCGCCTGCTTGTATTTACTGTTTGAAGGATTTTCATACCATGTTCTTTGAAAGGTATAAAGAATATTATCCATCATTAAATTTGGTTCAGAACTGTTGCAAACATGTTCATAGTTTTATTGAAACTCTTGAAAAAGTTTATGAAGATGATGACTTCATGAACGATGAGATCATGAAGGCCCTGTATGAAAGTCCATTTCAGTAGCATAAAAAAATCTTAGAAGATACTCATCAAGATGCTCAGGAAACTTTGCAGTAGGATCAAGATCTTAGCACAGTGGAAAATGATGAAAGAGAAGGTTTTATTTCAGATCTGTCCATAGATGAAGACAGCATGTAGGAAAGTCAAGTTTCAATTTCAGAATGTGATAAAGTCAAGTCAACTATTTCAGATCTAGATTTAGATTGTGATGATGAAAACTACCTTGTTTTGAATCCCATGAAGGAGAGCTCTATTGTTGAGATCATCTGGAATGAAGACGACAAAGTTACTAACCCAAGCCTTCATGAGGAGGTAATCCAGTCATTTTATGAAAAACAAGATGAGATCTCTGTTCAAGTAAGTGAAAAATCTTCTTTCAATAACTCAGTGGTAAATGATAATTTGATTGCCATGTCATATGAAGATGATCAACAATGTTTTCAAATTTCAGAAGATCAGGGAATTAATGACTGTCATTCAGGTTTTTCATGTTTTAAAATGTTATTTCATGAAGACAATCACTGTTTGAGAAAAAGGAAACAAAAAGTCTTATCTCCTCTTTCTGAAGATGGGATAGATCAATTGCTGAAGGGTCATGTTACAAACCAAGTTAGCGTAGATCTACAATGTGCACATGGCCAAGAAAGTTATGGTGAAACTTCGTCCTCTTTTGAAAATGATGAAAGTCTTGTAATTAGCTTGATAGATCAGCAAACACATAATATTTTCTTTCATGAAGATGATAAGGCTGTCATGTTTGATAATCTTGAAGATTGTTTTCTGTTTAAGAATGACCTAGACCATGTAGTTGAGCTTGAGAGAGACAATATACCATAATTTCTTATGGTCAAGGAATTTACAACTAACACTCAGATGGCAGAAGCTTATCCCTCTCTATGCCTTCCTATCACTCGGCAACCAGTTGTTCTTTCAGATCAGAATGAAGGGAGTACTTGTATTTTTGCTGCTGGATCTCAAGACAAGATAGTGCTTCAAGATTTTCAAGATCCCTTCGGCATTCTTTTGCAAGCATTAGAAAATATAAATGTTGCTTTGTTCGTTATCATAAGCCTTTGTTTCAGTGGTTATTGTGTGTTGCCTACATGTACATCGTTTTGCCTACTCGGGGAAAATGAGAGCAGAATTTCAGTATGTAGCCATCTGCTGGATTGGTTACATTGGAAGACTCACTACACATGATTGTACATATGTCATTAGTAGGCAGGTGGTTGTCATCATGATTTGAAGCTCTCAAATCTCGATGGTCTGCTGCCATTTAAAAGCTTCGTAAGTACTTGTTTCAGTTAAGTCGGTCTTGAGTCATTTTTTGTTTCATTCAGTTTAAAGATAGTTTCAGTTGATTGTCAGTTTCAACTTTGAGAGTGTTGTTTTAGTTTCGAATTAGCCAGTTCAACTATGAGTCTTGAGTCAAAGTTTCGTAGTAATTTTTTTTTGGGTGTTTTGAAGTTATTGACTCCATTGCCCAATGGACGAAGGCACTATCTGCTCTCCCAAAGATCTACCGTTCTTGGCACCTCCAAGGAGCTACCATCCCCATTGGAGGTAATGTTAGTGTTAGTCTTTGCAACCTTCCTCCAGTGATCAAAATGCTCTTACAAAATGATTTTAAGGTGTCAAGGTCAAATTTTGTCATTTCAGTGAGTCTTCGAGCATAATTTGGTCACTAGGCATCTAGGTCTAGGGTTTGCTTTTACTCCTGTCAAAGTTGTCCAAGTGTCAGTCCATGTCACCATTCAGCTGAGTGTACCATCATTCAGAGGGTTGTCATCATCATGTCAAGTTCCACTGGGTCATTTTACACCTTATTCATGCTTCAGTTGTGCCTAGGTAAGGTTCATTTCCCTCTCCTAGGGTTTTGAAGCTAATTTCTCTTGGATGGTCAAATAATCAACAAACTTATTTCCTGATATTCATACACCTTCCCCTATCCTTAATGTACCTTATTAAACACTTCTCATCACTGAGATCCCCCAAATCCCTCATTTTTGCACAAACCCTCGTTTCTTGCTACAAACCCTATGTTCTAGGCTAGGCCTATGTTTTTCCCTTTTGGACCCTTTCCCCTCACTCAATATTTGAAATTATACTTTCCCCTACTTCCTAGCATCCCTCCCTACTTCCCAAAATTTCCTCAAGAATTTAGAAGCTCCCTATCCCCTTCATTTCGCTTCATTTCGACAAATCCCCTGTTCCACACATCAGGATAGGTTTTACTCCAATGATGTTTCTGAGTAATAAAAGATGAATTTGGGAAAAATGAGAGATTTTTTTGTTCACAATAGGCCAAGGAAGAAAAACCTCCTTCACTTTTTACATAGGTGTCATGTTTTTAGAGAAATGTCAAAAATACAGTTGCCTCGGGAGAATTGATGCACCTCTAATGTGAACTTGGGAAAATCAAGTTTTATCCTAGCTTGGTTGGCCAAATGACTTGCTTGATGAGTCACATGATAGCTAGACACAAAGTGCTTTCCAATGAGCTATCATGAGCTCAATTTGGAGTTGAGGAACACCTTCAAAAGTTGACTACAACAACACTCTTCCTTGAGGCAGCGTCATTTGGCACATTTTGACCAGTCTTGGGAGATTTGATTTTTGATAGGGTAAATGAACTAAAAATTGAAACATTCTAGTTGGGTTGGAAATTAGACTCAAATACCATTCCAACGAGCTATCCTACGCCCAATTTTGACACAAAGATGGCCTCCAAAAGGCTCCTACAAAAAGGCACTATGCATAGAGAGGGAGAGGCACATTGGGCTGCCCTCCACATTGCAAAAAATACATTGGCGCGACGCATAGAGATGGTGCAGTGCATTGGGCTAAAAAGGATGAAATCCATTCAAATATTTCTCCAAATTGAAAATTCTTCATTCCAAAAGTAAGTTAACACCTCCATATTGCCAATGTATGATTTTCCATCAGTGTTTATGGTGTTTCAATAGGTTAAAAACAAAACCCTAGTTCCTTGCAAAGTTGTGTTGAGAAAATTGCCTAGAGTTTGCAAAATTGCAGTTTTTCCATTGTATCCCCATTTTCATTTTTCTCTCACTACACTTCACTCATATTACTTTCTCTCTCCCCTTTCATTCACACTCATCTATCCCCTTATCCCTAAAACTAAAAACCCTAATACATAATCGCACTATTCCCAAACCCTAGTCAAATATCCCCAAACCCTAATTGCAATCTCAAAACCCTACAGCTAGCCTCAAATCCTCCCCTCATCAGTCCCACTCATCCATGGAGTTGCAAAACATCCGTGAAGACCGGCAGGCTGCCCAAAGAAGCCTAACTGAGATGACACCCATTCAGTAGGAGATAGAAGCTGATCGAGAGATTTGGCTTGAGAGGGCCAACATTCATCTTGAGAAGTTGTTGGAAAAGTCAAACAAGGACAAGGACATGCTCAGGCACATGAAAAACCATTATTGGGCACGAAATCATGTTTGCAAAGCAAGGATCAAAATCCTGAAGGCAAGATTAAGGAGGGCTCTAAGGCGGCGTAAAAAGCATGATCGGCTTCAAATCTTGGCTGAAGCTTCTTTGGCTGATCATGATACTTGATGATGGACCTTTAGTCCAAATTTCAGCAAATTTGGAGAAAATTTTGTCAATTTTGAATTTTTTGGCTTCAAAACAGATTTTTCTGCCCAACGCGTAGCGCCACTTGGCGTGCGCTTATAATTGGCAGCTCTGCAGGAGGAAAAATTTATATTTTTGGATTTTTCATCAAAATTTATGCATGATCATGGATTACCTAAGGATTTCATCAAGTTCTGGGTTGCCTAAAGGGTCAAAGACACCCTAAAAATGGCCTCTCTGCCACCTTTTGCACCCACAGGAAGCAATCTTGGGAGATTGCAGTTTTGGAGGGGCAAATGACATCCAAATCTAGAAATTCCAATTAGGTTGGAAATTAGACATGCAGGGCTTTCCAACGATCTATCATGAGCTCAATTTTGACTTCGGGAAGTGCCTCAAAATCAGGTCCAAAGTTGTGCTACGCATAGAGATTTTGGGCGCTGTGCATAGAGGATTTTTGCCTATTTTTCACTGTACAGCTCCGAATTTCGCCCAGTTTTTAATAGTTCCAATTTTTCATCTGACTATTGATCTATCTTGATGTAAATTCATGACTATGATGTAATTTTGGCACATATTTACCTATTCTAGTAGATTCATTCACTAAAAAGTGAAAATTAAATGAATGAATCAGTTTCCTATCATATAGAGGCAAGTTGTTTGATTGCCTAGATTTCGGTTCCTTGTTTAGAATTGGTTGAAACAGCTCCTAGAATGATGAGCTCGACCCTTAGAGGCATGGGAATGGGTTGGGATAGTCTATATCATGTATTTTATGAGTCATTTTCATGGTTGGACACTTGGGATTGCTTGACACATCATTGTACATTTTATCTCTGCATTTTTGGCGAAGGAAAGACCAGGGTTTTGCAGCACTTGTTGGGATCCATGTGGCTCTGTGTTTTGATGGTGTTTTTCTCTATGTAATAGTAAGTTCAATTATGTTTATGTGTATCATTTTCCCTTCTCTTTTCTTTTGAAATTAAACAAATGAGTGATTAAGGTAGAATCCATTGGATTGTTGTGCTTTGCCTTGAAATTTTGTTTAATTTTACATGTTTTCATATGTTTGAGGAGGACTCTTGAGACTCTCCTTCCCTCCTTAGCTCCTCACCAGTCTAATCCATCCATTCATTCAATCTAAAGCATCAAAACGATTTCCTTCCTTTCCCCAATCAGAACCCTGCAAAAACTAGGCCTCATCCCAGGACCCAAATTTGCCTTTCCCTTTTTCCAACACAAAACCCCCAAAAAACTCAAATTAAATCCTTGCAATTCATACCTAGCCTAAGATCAGCAGCTAAAATCAGTCATCTCAAGCCCCATCGATTATCCTTTGTTGAGACTAACCCGGAGAGAGCCCTCTCCTGTCCTCGTAGGGCTAGCTACGAGGCTGAGCATGGTTTGATGTGGACCTAGAAGCTTACCTTTTCAGCCTGAGGTAAATCTAGGCTCTAATAGTGACCCCATGGTTCCTTAGTTTTGATGCAAACTCAATGCTAGTCACAAAAATTCCATTTTGGGTAAGGCTACATAAACTCCCACTACTGTTTTGGCACCATCTAGTCCTAGAAGGCATTGAAAAGTCTTTTGGAAGGTTTCTAAAGCTGGATCGAGAAAGAATGGACAAAGGAATCTTCACTTTTTCTTGTATATGTGTGGAGATGGGCTTAAGAAAATGCATTTTAGATTGTATTCATTTGACACATAAATATTTTAAGAGGACATAGTGGTTATATTTTAACAACACTGCCTTTAGATGTAGGGTCTGCCATCAAACATGGCACTTGCAAAACACATGAAAAAAAGCAAAGAAAAAAACAAAGAAGAGACTGAAAAAACAAAAAGGATGGAAATTACCAAATTCCTCATCGTCAAATGATGAGGATGAAGAAATGGTTGAAACCCAGCAACAGCCAGAGATAAGAAAATAATAAGGCTCTCAAGAGGAGGGAGAAGAAAGGAAGAAGAATAAAATAATCAAGCAGAGAATCCAAATAACTCAACAAAGGTTCTGACCCTTGAAAATCAATTAGAGGAAAAAATAACAATAAAGGAACAGGTGGAGTCAAGCGATCTCACGTATCAGAAATCTCTGACTTTGGAAAAGAAGTTCCAAACATATCCATAAATAATGAACTGGAAATTGTCTCTACTACTCCATCACTTGGGGTGTGGCAAAAAGTTCAAAAGAAAAAAGGAAAAAAAAAAGAAAAGTCCAGTTTATCTGGCAATATGTAATTTTAATTCTAATTTTAGTTTTTTTGGTATCTTTTTTACGATGTGTGTGTCTTGTACATACGTGGGTCCCTTGGGACAATTCATGAATGCTTTATGCATCTACTGAATGCAACTTTTCATTTATATTAATTGAAAGTTGCTGATTTTTTCTTTGGAAAAAAAGCATAAAAATAATCACATATAATTTTTCTAAATCAATATAGCTCAATATTTCTTCTATCCACGCAAATAACATATCTCTACAACACAATGACTATTATTTGTGCATGCAAGAGCTTATCATAATAACCCTTCTTTAATATATGCAACACATATTTCTTTCTTTAGAATTCTATGATCATTAGCTATTCTTTTAATGTAAAAAAATACATACTTCTTTTTCGAAAGGAAGTTAATATAATAGTTAATGTCTGTATGCATAAAGATTCTTATTATTTTTCACAATAGCTATAATATACTGGACATAAGGAGATTCATGAAAATCAACTAATATTTGAGTCTGTAAATTCACGTTTCTTTTTCCAGAGATCTAGGAAAATAGTTATTATTTGGTTGTGCAAGGTTCACATGTAACCCCTTTCAAGGAAAAATTATTTTCCACAAAAAGCCATAAAGACCTTCCAAGAATAGCTCAACAAATCGATTTAACAGAATAGATATATATTTATCCTAGGCTCATGCACACAAGAACCGTAAAAGTTTTCCAAGTATTTTTAACACAATTAGAACATGCACATATATATATTTTCTTTTCAAGAAATTGTTCTTTTGATGCATGATAACATATGTATTTTCTTGCCAAAAGTTTAATATAGTAATAATGTATTCTTTTCAAAGGAAACATGGCTACTTATCTCTCACGCACATGATTCTCTTACAATATTTTCCAAGAAATGACATGGTTTCTTTGTTATGTGCAGGGTTCTCATGCATTCTTTTCAAATAAAAATCGTAGTTGTCCCAAACAACTCCTTTTATGCATGAAAACAAGACAAATCCTTTTAAAACAATAATAAGGTTGACTTAACTTTTCCTGCATGTAAACCATGCAATTCACACAATTAATCTAGCTATGCAATCTTTTTAGGAATTCATACACACATAACATACATTTTAATGTGAATAGGCTATACAAATGATATTAATATACACCATTTTCAAGGAAATTACTCCTTTCTTTTAATTTCTAAGGGACTAGCTGCAAGCATTCACCCTTTCACGCATGCAAAAAAACTTTTCCATCTTTTCAAAATGGCGGCAAATAAACACATTCTTATAAGAGAAAACTAATATGATGGCTATTGTTTTGTGCATGTAAATTCATTTTTTCTTCCCAAGAAATCTAATACCAAGGTTGTCTTCTTCATGCATGCAAGTTCATATTTCTTTTTCCGAGAAAATCTAACACACTAAATTTCATGGCATGCATACGATTACATATTTCTTTTGTTTTAGGAAATCTAATGCATAGTAGCTAATTTTCTATGCATGCAAACTTATATTTATTTTCCAAGAACATCAATTGAAATGTAGTTATTCCTTCATGCATGAAATTAATTGTTCTTTTCCAACAAAAGTTCTAATCATAATAGATACTCTTGTTGAAATAAGGAATTGTTGGGGTGGGGGGTGTGAATCAATAATTATGAAGCTCTTTTATTTTTTTTGTTATGCTTACAATCCCTTCTTATATTATTTTACTTGTGAGAGCAATCATTCACTAAATCAGTGAATCAACAATTTCAAATAAACATGTTCATACAAAAATTACAAGAGGATCACACACACATTTGATGCATTTTTTTTTCACGTGGAAACCCAGAGGGAAAAAACTACCAAATTCGTTGTTTGTTTATGATGTAAATTAAGAACCCACTTAATTGCATATGTTTTTTTGTAAGCACCCACTCATAGGAGGCACCAATCCCCTTGGATTAGAAATAACCAACTTGCCAGGAGGCACCAACCTCTTTAGTGTGCAAGCACCAACCTGCTCTTGCCACTGTTCTACTATTTCATACAATTTTCAAACTGAAAACATAGGCATACAATATTACAAGTAAAATACCAAAATGGTTGATTGCAAATTCAAATTATGTACTCTCTCTTCTGTGATCTCATGCAACATGTCTTTTCTTGCTGCTCACAACAACACTTCCTCTATGATTTTCCTCCTCTGTCAAAGGCTCTCTGCTGACTGCTCTTCAACACTACCCTTACAATTATCCACAGAACACTTTCACTGCACTTACTGCTGTTTCACACATTGTTCTCCTTGGTGCTTTGAGCTCTCTGTCTCAATACACACCTATCACAACACAACACACTCATAATTAGCTCAACACCCCCCTCGTCTCCATTGCAGGTAATGGTTTTGTTCGACTGAGGCACTCTACGCAAGGTAATATTTTCTTTCTATCATTTAGTTGCCCATCTATACTTAGGCATGGCTTCCCTTGCCACAGTTTCGTCTCCTGGTATATTCTTGTCACGGTTCCGAAATAGAGATGGACCTTGTAGTTCTTTATCATCTAACTGCGTGAGCTCCATGCTAAGAAATTAATTCTCATGTGACCTGCACACTCTCTGAGAGTCCCATTCTCATTTATTTCTCCACAGATTTTGAAAATTCACATAGGTGACCTCTATTTTCTCATTTATCACAACCATCCATGCATGCGAAGCAACCAATTTCTTCCTTCATTCTCCCAAATTAATCTCTTCTAGAAATGTTGTCCTCGTTTTCTTGTTACAAAGTCTTATGTAGGTTTATCCCTTTCAATGATAAACTCCTCTAAGCCTACATTCAATTCACCAATTGCTGACACATACATCCTTTACTCGTTGTATTGCTTCATCGAAGAAATTCCACATCGTAACTTCACAAAGGTGGAATGTTACAATCTTTCTCGGCCCTGATATCCTCAGCTCCTTTGACACTTAGCTCCTTGAGAATTTCTCCTCCATGGGACCAAGAGCTATAACCTGTGACTTAGATTTTAGGTCCTAAGGCGTTTTTTTTTTTTTTTTTGGCTGAAAGCCAATCTTCCTTTGCTAACTGCTTTGTGCCCTTGGTTCTTTGGATTTTCATGTCCAAGAGCCAACCCTATATAGGAAGCCCCTTCCATCATAACTTTTCCAAAACCATTTGCACTAAAGTTACGGGGTCTTCTTCCTCTGGTATGACATCAATACTCCACATGGAAACTTCAAATTGATGACGCATGTCACTCGAAATTGACGCATTAGGAAACCCAATAACGTTGAATCAACCTGCCACGTGTCCTATCATATTACCACGTCATGTTGACATTAGATGACACTGTAACTTCTCGGAGCCAGTCTTATGCTGCCATGTGTCATACTAGAGGAGAGAGAAGAGGGCCCATCAAACCTTGGTTTTGTAATAGGATCATTCTTTAATATTTTTCAGCATTTCTTAGTGCTTTATAATACTATCATAATTGTTGTACATTATAACTTCCTAGAATACCTTAGTTAAGAAGTTCTAATATTTCGATGTCTAGGAACTTTGATATTCTAATATTTTGATGCCTCAGTCCTTTTGATATCCCAAGGTTCCAAACTCCTATGTGCCACCTGCTCCTACTCTTTGAGGTTCCAATATATGATGTGTTGATGTCCCGATGTTCTGATATCTGGGGTTCAGATATCTGATATGTTGATGTGCTGATCTCGGATATCACGATATCTGATATGCCATCTACTCTGATATTCCTTCCTTCTTTAGGGCTCAAATCCCTAAATTTTGGTAGACCATATATTTTGATTCAAGAATCCATTTTTGAACCTCCACATATCTTTGGAAATCTCTTCCAGAGCACTTTGCATTGGATAGGGTCTAATGTAGGCTTTGAGTCCATTTTATACTTGAGGGATGGATACAAACCCTCTGCCACACTTTTCTCCTTGAATCTTATTCTTGTGCTTGGAAGATCGAACTCTCAACCATCATAGTGATCATTTATGGCTTCTTCAGTAAGCCTGCTATTGTGATGATTCTCTACATGAATCCTACCGCTTCCATGGAATTCCATCACTGTAGTCATCATTTTATGGCTTTTCTATTAATCCTGCTACTATGATGATTTTCTACAAAATATTCCAATGACCATGGGATTCCTCTCGAACAACCAATCATCATGTTGACTCCTGTTTGACATCGATTCCAACACTTACACAACCGCCCATATACGACCAATTGTCCAATAATCTCCCCCTTTGGCATTGATGGAAACACCATAAGCTCCTTGTTAGGCAAGGCGTGGTCTAATCTGATGCCAATCTTCTCCCCCTTTGACATCAGTGGAAAATAATACTTCTCGAATACTCCCCATGAACCATTACCTCCTACTCTCCCATGAGTTCCACATGCGGAGTAGCTTCCAGTCATTTGGAGGCAGGAGTCATAACTCCTATTCAATGTTTGAGATATTCAAATGATTCTCTTTCTAATGGCTAGTAAATATATCTGCCAATTTCTCTTTAGTGGCCACATACTCAACTCTGACAGTGTTGGCAACAACCTGTTCCCTTAATACATGGAACTTGATAGGAATACTCTTAGTCTTTGAATGCATGACTGGAGTTTTGGATATTTTGATGGCACTTGTGTTGTCACACAATATTGGAATGGGATTAGTCAAATCTACCTGTATATAGTTCAAGGTTTGCTTCATCCATAGGATCTGCATACAATAAGTAGTAGGAACAATATACTCTACTTTAGTAGTCGACAAAGAAATGGAGGCCTATTTCTTGTTGACCTGATGAGCCCCATAAATGGGTAACTTTATGGGCTCATTTTGCCTATTATTCTCATTTAATCCACCATTCTTCATAGTTTTATGCATGCTTTTGAATATATTTATGTTAATTGAGTGAATGGGAATAGTCACTTGACCACAAAGTCTAATACATGCTTATTACAGATTTTTGGACATTTTTTGGACCAAGGTTAGGCATTTATGAGCAAATTGCCAGCCAAATACGAAGGAACAAGGCTGGGGATTTATAGGAGGGGTGTCTCTTGCACTAAATGACCCCTTCCTTGAGTTTTCCACCATCAGTTCGGAGTTCAACAACCCACCAAAGATGATTTCAAGAGGCAACTAAGCAGGTCAGTATATACCCACCATGCGTATATGTGTTAAAACACTAAAAAATAAATAATATCCTTAAATTTGGGCGCATTTTATAGGTTTTACCTGTTACTCACCTACTATAGCCCGTGGCCCAACTGTTTCCCAACTGAAAAAAAAAAATAA
>APFE030121180.1:48767-59362 GCA_000404065.3 Pinus taeda
AGCACCGTCGCTTCCAAGTTTGTACGAACAACCGGGTTGATAAAATGAGAGACAGGAAGCCTCAGGAGTTGTAGCATTATTGCTACAATACTGGAGCTCACCAGTGTGCGGACTAGAAGCATCGAAAGATAAGATCACGCACATTGTGGACCATTGGCTTGATAGAATTATAGGAGGGTTTATTACCAAATTCACGGTAGATACTTCAGTTAGCTACAGCGAGGCGGAACAACGCTTCCTCAAAGGACCGCGAGGTAAGTACATTAAATCTTTGAAAACTTGTATTAAAATGATATTGTGTGAAAAGCGGGTTATGCGAATAAATTGATGTTTGGGGTTACGCACAGTGGGAGGATCTATAGAGATGAAGGTAGCACAGAAATAAAAAATAGCCTCTTGATTTTTCCTCGGGGAGAAAGCGAGGAAGAGCTTGCGAAAGTTTCACCAAGAAGTGTGATCAATCTGATAAGGAAGCGAATTCCGTGCATACCACCTTCACCTACACCACCACCGGTTTCACCATCTTCACCCCCATATCTGCCCACACCACCTCTGCCACCACCATAGTTCAATATGGCAAGCACGATAAAGTTTCTGGTGTTCAAAGGAGTAGGGAATGAAGATCTGAACCAATTTTGGTTCGTGGTAAAGGTCGTACGGGAAGCACAAGGAGTCATGGATGACAATATAAAGAAGGAAATGCTGGCAAGCGCATTGCAGGATCATGCACTAACATGGTACATTAAGCATTCTAGTGATCATCCAAACGCGGGGATTCCAGATATCCAGGTTGCGTTGAACAGGGAATTTAGCAGGCGAAAATCGAAGACACGGTCGATTATCGGGTTTAAGGAAATCGCAATGCTTCTAGGCGAGACTCCTTGGGAGCTGGATTAGAGACTGAAGAGTATGATTCGCGAAGCCAACATGACCTTGACAGGTGGGCAGCACTGCACATGGTTTGTAGTGTCACTAACACTGCATCTAAGGATGACATTGTCACAGCAGAAGTTATCCACCTAGGCCGAAGCTTTGGAGATTGCAATGAGATTGCACAACGCCCCAATACAAGATCTTGGCCTAGGAGTCCAAAAAAATCACATGCAACTGAAAAATTTGTGTCTAGAAATGCAGAGTTTGAAACAGGACAGGACAACTCGCCCAGAAGCACGCGAGGAGGTATGGTGCATAAAATGCAAAGGCTGAGGGCATGACAAGGACCATTGTCCAGTCTTCATGAAGTACCTAGCAGCAGAAGGGCCAATGCCATTGAGACTAGAGGCACAAGTAGGGCCGAGCATGGTGCCTACACTATGGTGCGCAATTTGTCAGATAGGAGGAAAGCACACTACAGATAACTGTCACCTATTACAGAAGTATACGCAAACATCCCAACAATTGTTCTGTAATTTCTATAGGTCGTTAGGACATGATGAGTTCCCATGCAAAAGTTACGAGCTGATGATGGATCAGACCCCTACCTATAGGGTGCAGATTGAAACACGAGCCCTCAATCAAAATGCAGGGATGGCGTGTGTAGGATTTCAGGGGCACGGACGAGATCGAGGTGGAATGGAACCAGGAAGGGGTCGCGAATAGCTGATTTGTTACAATTTCGGAGGGCCGGGGCATTATACCCATGATTGTACAAATCCGATGACGGCATCATGTTTATATTGTACTCAATTCGATCATGAGACGAAGGACTACCCTACACTGATATCAAGGTTGCGCGATAAAGGAATACTCCAGCCGCCACCAACTCAAAACCTACAAATGATGAGGTCTGAGCTACACGAGGAGGACCCGAATGTAAACATCATGCTCCAAAGCGGTATCATGACAAGAGATGGCAAGGTTAAGTAGCTAGAAGAAAGTGTCTGGTTTCGCAAGGTGCCAATGAAGGAACTAGAGTTCGATTTAGAGCACGTGAAGGAGACATTCATGGAAGCTAAGAAGAGCTTCATGGAGGCCTCCACTTCAAGTAGTGAGGATCAACTAGAACCAGAGATGGATCCTTCAATGCTCACTACCTTTCTGGAGACATGCATGAAGATATTGCATGACAGCAAAGTAGTGAAAGAACTGCAAGAACTCATCACTAAATGTGATGGACCAGGGGAACCGCATGTAGTCCGCAAGCTCAAAAAGCACACATCGCAAACAGGAAGGGAAATGAGATTGACTGTGCAAATTGGAGAATATGATATGGATCAAGTAATTCTAGATTTAGGATCGGACGTGAACATACTACCAAAGCATACATGGGAGCGCATGGGCAGGCCCGTGTTACAATGGTTTCCTATTCAAATGGGGATGGCGAACCAGCAAAATATCCTACTGATGGAAAGATTATAGGGAATAACGATAGACATCAAAGGTGCGAGCGCGCTTGCGGATTTCGAAGTGATAGAGATTGTCGATGGCAGCAATCCCAACCCCGCACTACTGGGAATCGATTGGGCCACTGATATGAATGGAGTGATAAACCTGAAGAAGCACAAATGATTTTTGAGAAAAATTTACTACGTGTAGTGGTACCTTTAGACCCTGCGAAAGGGTTGTGCTACACAGAGCCAGTGCACGATGACGAGAGAAATGATGAGCTAGACTGTATCTACAAGATAATCGCTTGGGAATAGGATTGGGTAAATCCTACAACAGATGGTAGGATTTTGTGGGAGCGCGAAAGCTCCTGTACATCGGATTCGGATGAGGAAATAGAATGATGGCATAACCGATTACACGAGGTAACCACACTCAATTGCAACATGATGGTAATATCACTGCGCTGCATGACAACAGAGGTAAGCGATCTGCCGATGAATGAAGGGTTGATAGAAGTGGATGAGTCTTGAACAAATTTGAAAGAGAAGTGCCAGAACAACAGTGTTTTGACGCTCTGAAATGGGCACTGCACGCTACGCCTGCAATATGGTGGGGTATGCATCAAAGAAGCTTTGAGGACTGGCACGGATGCAGAAGGATGATGCTCCTACGATTTTGGAAACCGCAGATGTTGCTAGAGACAAGTATGACATACGGGATGATCCACGTACACACCTCATGAAATGGACCAAGGTTTATAGGGAAGAGCCACAACCTGAATAGGTGCATTTTTTCTATCATACTCTAGATGTCATACCCATGAATTGGTATACTGAGACAGAGCTCTGCCATGGAACGAGCGAATGGGATATCTTGCATGAAGGATTCCTACTAACCTTCACGTTTGAATATTGTTGGTGGGATACTGTTGATGATGCGCTACAAGCAGTGAAAGCAGCTATCTTTAAAATACCCCGGGAGCCAATGGAAGTGCTTCAGCCGGAATGGGTGACACAACTGAGTTGCATACTGGAGTGCTATAATGTAAATGTTGAGGAGGATGATGAGGACCCATGAAATATTAACATTCCAGAAATAGAAGGTTGTTTCAAGGTTCGACGGCTATTGATTAAGGATCCTGACATCACCGCGCCACTAAAAATGAAACAAGTAAACATTGGGATAGGCAAGGAACCAAAGTATGCCACGCTCAGAGATTATTGGGATGATGCCACGGTGAATAAGGTCACTAAGTTACTCCGCGAATACCAAGACTTATTCTCGACTAAAATTATGGATTTAAAAGGGATCGTTGGAGACTTAGGGATGATAAAGATCACCCTAAAACCCGACACGAAGCCAGTTAAGCAGAGGCCTTACCGTTTGAATCCGAAATATAAGGAAAAGGTCTGCGTAGAATTAGACAAAATGCTCGCAGTCGGAATTATTGAGCCCATGGAAGAATCCAATTGGGTGAGTCTGATGGTAGTACAGGAGGAAAAGTATAAGGGCGAAATAAGAATATGCATGGACCTCAGGAAGCTGAACAACGCTTGTGTACACGACCCATTCCCAACACCATTCACAAATGGAGTATTGGAAAATGTTGGTGGACAAGAAGCATACTCGTTCACGAATGGGTTCTCGAGGTACCACCAGATCAAGATCATGCTAGAAGATAGGAGCAAAATGACCTTCACAACAGAATGGGGCTTCTTTCAATACATTGTTATGTCCTTTGGATTGAAGAACGCACCAACCATCCTTTCATGCATTGTTGTTGCCGCGTTCAAAGAATACATCCACAAATTCTTGGAGGTCCATCTAGATGATTTTACTGTCTTCCGATTAGTTAAGCACCATGTACCAAGCTTATGCTTGATGCTGGATACTTGCTGATGAAACCAAATTGCACTGAACCTTAAGAAGTGCACATTCCTCGTTCCCTTTGGAAACCTGTTGAGAAATGTGATCTGCAAACAGGGACTGATGGTGGACCCTGCAAAGATTGTCGTTATTCTAAATTTGGAAGCACAGCAAAGTGTTAAACAACTGCACGGTACCTTGGGACACACCGGGTACTATATAAATTTTATCAAAAGCTATGCCCAAATCACCGCGCCGATGGAAAAACTATTGAAAAACAATGTTACATTTTGTTGGAATGACGATTGCATGAAAATTTTGGATGTCCTGAAGGGGAAATTGGCCTCCTCTCTAATCTTGGTCTTCCCAAAACGAGATGTGGAGTTTCATGTCCATGTTGGTGTGTCGTGTATCATGCTGGGAGTAGTGCTCAGACAGGAGGGTGGGGAAGCCTTGGATCACCCTATCTCATTTGCAAGTCGAAGGTTGTCCAAAGCAGAGAAGAACTATTCCACCACCGTGCGTGAGGGGTTGGCGATGGTGTACGTGCTCCAAAAATACCGACACTATTTTCTCGGAGGACATTTCAAGATGTATACCGACCATTCCGCATTGAAATACCTGGTCAATAAGCCTATGTTGGTGGGGGGGCACATATGCAGGTGGCTCTTATTTTCCAGGAATATGATTTTGAGGTCGTAGTAAATCCAGGATGCCTAAGCGCAGGACCAGATTACTTGTCGCAGATTGAGATGGACGAGGAACCCAATAATTTGGAGGAGGGACTACCTAACGGTTAGCTTTTTGTTGTGCACGTCGCAGACGGACACTTCGAAGATATAATCCACTTTCTGACCACAGGGACCATGCCGAAGGAATACTCCATCCAACAGAAGAAGGAATTGGTGGTGCATGCGACAAATTTTTCTGTCATCGCAGGGCACCTATATAAAATGGGCAATGATGAGATATTGCAAAGATACATACCTGAATTTGAACAAAGTCAGACCCTCGCAGAAGCACATAGGGTCGTTTCAGGAGGACACTATGCAAGACGAGCAACTGCACAAAAGATTCTCCGCGCAGGGTTGTGGTGGCCAACCCTACACCAGGATTTGAAAACACACTATAAGGCCTACGATATATGTCAGAGGACTGGAACACCATCATGGAGGGATGAGATGCCATTAAATCCACAGATGACACTACAACTATTCAAGAAATGGGCAATCGACTTTGTGGGACAAATCAAACCTCAGGGAAAGACGGGTGCGCGCTACATCATCATTGCAACAGAGTACCTAACACGATGGGCGAAGGCGCAGCCAGTTAAAGACTGCACAGCCACTACGGCTATGAAATTTTTGTTTGAAAATGTGTTGACCGAATTTGGCTGTCCGAAAATCTTAATAGTGATCGCGGAACACATTTCCTGAATGAAACCATCGACGTGCTCATAGAACAATTCTAGGTGTATCATCGGAAGAGTACACCATATCACCCACAAGCTAATGAGACAGTAGAGGCATTCAAAAAAATACTGGAGACTGTGCTGACCAAGTGTGCAACATGCAGCGAAGCGATTGGGACCTGCACGTATCGACAGTGCTATAGCCTTACAGAACAATGTGCAAGAAACTAACAGGACAAACACCTTTCCAGTTATTTTATGGCATGGAAGTTGTCATGCCAATGGAATATATCATACCTAGTTTGTGAATAGCAACGCTCATAGGGATGACGGACCGCGAAACTCTAGAAGAAAGACTCGTGCAATTAGAAGAACTTGAGGAGGAACGGTTTTTGGCTGGGTTTCATCAGCAAGTACAAAAGCAGCGTAAAAAATCCTGGCACGACCACCATATCAAGTTACACACCTTAAAAGTAAATGACTTAGTGCTGCTATATGAAAGTAAGTTTGGAAAATTCCCAGGAAAATTCAGGATACATTGGCTGAGACCATACATAGTTAAGGAAGTCACATATGGAGGTGCGGTCCATCTTGTCAAATTAAATGGAGAACCCTTCCCAGGAAAAGCGAATGGAAGTCACTTGAAGCCTTACACAGGTGGGCCGACTATCTGACTAACTGACTAACAGCCTTCGTGCTTCAAGGATCCAGACAAAGGCGCGGGACTATAAACATGTAGCGGTCAAGATGGATGGGAACAGTTCAGTCATCAAAGTCTCAGCAGAATGGATGCAACAGGTTCAACAAGCAGCAACTCTGTGCACTGCAGACATTAGTACCATTCGAGAATAGTTGGAGGGACTCCACACCAAGATCATCACGCCGACAGAGTGACTCAAGGGTGAGTCACAACGTTTTTGTTGGGGGCTTGTTGGGCATGGAATCCCCCTCACGGCATGTTTTGGGGCTCAAAGCCCAAGTTTTGAGTTGATATTGTTGTAAAGCTCCGCAAATTGCAAGCACGAAATGTATGTTAGAGTCATAGGGTTGTCCACCCTAGTTTTAAAGTAATGTTATCCTACCCATGGTGTATGGACCATGGGATTGTATAAATAGAGCGAGGCTCTAAGTTGTAAAGAGATGGAATAGAGAATAGGCATGAAAAGTCTTAGAGGTTAACTCGAAGTACAAATTGTGTCTTATGTCGTAGAGTAGGAAAAGGCTCTGCGGCTAAGTGCGCAAAGGCCTAGTAGAGTCTGCAGCTGAGTGCGCAGACCCCTGCAGCTGAGTGCGCAGGGTGGAATAGAGTCTATAACCGAAGGAAGAGAATGATAAAAAAAGTTTTATCTAAATTCTTTGTATCTATTCTTGAGTTATTACATGTTTGATATCAATTGCTAATGTACTGTTTATTTACTGTGTGCACTTGTATGAATGATTTGTATTTCTAAGTATACTCTACACATGCAAGTAAGCTAATTTAATCAACTAATATTAGGTTACTAGTAAGGATTTGGGTAATAACACTATTCGGCCCCTGAGTAGGGCTGCATGAAGGAAGCATCACAGGCTGTGAGGTACGGGAAAGTGTGTGTAGTGACATGCACGCAAGGTCAAACCGTGGACCACTTGAAACCATCAGACATCTCCAAGGTGTGGAAACCTGGTTCTAGCACCCTCCCATACTACTTTGGGTGAGACCTCATTCCACGCTCTGCGGAATATTTCCGAAAGGGCCAGTATAACCGAGATTTGTTTGGCTAAATCACCTCTGAACCCGGGTCAGGCCCCAACAAGCCAACACATGTGCATATATCCATGGAATGGATGTAGCCATCCATATAGAAGGGTTCATGTGTATGAATCTACATCATGGTCACAATCATCTGAATAGAAGGGATCATGTGTACAATAATTGTAGAAATTTTGAATAGTTTAACACATATTCAATGGAGATTATCCTGATCATGTACTATTGCGGAAAACATACACAATACATAAGCTCCTCTACGTTGATCATCAATATAGCAGCATCAATAACAATAAAACATCAAGGGCATTCACACATTAACACAGTATGTATCCCGGGGAAAGCATCTCGCTAAAAACCCCAACTATCTGTATATTAATGATTGAGTCATGTAACATTACACAGCATAATACTTCTCACAAGTATCTCCACCTCTGTTACACACAATACAGCTCAGATCTGAATCAATCACTGGCTCAAATCTCCTTCGCTGCTTGCCTGCCTCCGCTGCTCAATACCTGCTCAAGAACTGATGATAATTCCATGGCAACCACGTATTTACTTGGCTAAATAATGTGAGCACAAGCTACAATGTGGGAAAACTCATTGGCATACTCAATCCCTTGATTGTGCAAATCATCATGCACAGCTATAGTCACAACTGATAGCAATCTGATCCTCTAACACCTGTCCCTGCTGAACTGAACATGCACTGACATGCAACTGAGTTAACTGATGTATTCATTAGTTGTATTATGAGTTAATAACTTGTGAATTAATTAATAACTAATTCACCCAACTCATCTCTAGTCTATTCGCCAGTTAGACTAAATACAACCAGTTTAACAAAAGCTAAACTGAACACAACTCCATCAACTGCACCTCCAGTCCACTAAACTCAACTCACTTGAGTTCTAACTAAAGTCATGCATGAAACAACTCAAATGACTCATAAGAAAAGCGTATTTCCTTCTGAAAGATGCATGTGCGTAGCTCATCCTGAAGTGCTCCAAGAGAATAAGACAAAGTTTATAGTCTAAATATTATTATGAGCTAATAATATTTGACTGTTCTATATTTAGACTGAGCAGTCACGCCGCTGTGATCTAAAAAATAGAAGTCCATCTATTTTTTCCAACTTGATCAATCATCCATAAACAGCAACCTGCAATCCATAGACATGATCCATATGTCTAAAAATAGACATAGTCTAAAAATAGACTTGCGCCAAAAATAGCCTGCGGGCCCACTTAGTGAAGGCGACTCTTTCACTAAGCTCCATCATCTTGTTGCATTCTCAACAAGCATTTCTTGTTGCACACTTTTCAACACTCCCTCTACACAGAAAGGCTTCCTCTCAAACCCGATCGTAACTAGAATGTTCTGCAGCAACACATCTGCCGGTTCCCACTTTGCCTATCTATCAAAGTCTCGACTGCTATGTGCCCTCTGTCGACTGAAACTCTGCATCTATGTGCTCTTCAGTATCTGACTGCTCTAGCCTCTGTCACCTTGATCTCTGACTGCATCCGTGCTGCTGCTGGTTCTATCTCCCGGCATTGCATCCGCACTGCACCTCCCAACTGACCTCCCTGTTGGGCTAGAAACAAACTCTGATGCTGAAGCTATACCTGCTGCTGACAAGTGCTCCCTCTCTAACATCTACGCTACTGCAACATCTTCATGCATCTCACACCATTGCACACCTCTCTGTGCCACCTAGCAATGTGCAAAACACGTGCCTCTCGCATTGTTGCAGCCTGCTAGCTATGCGCTATCCTGGGATTCCCCACACTGTCGCTCTCTCTGCCGCTCCATCCGCATCTATCTCTACCCAATCAGTCAGTTCCTACTACTCCACATCGGGGCTCCCGTAGCAAGGTCTCATCCAAGAGGTTAGGTACCTCAAGGATCCTACCCTCCTCCTTGGGACTATCAATCTATATCGCCCCACCTCCTACCTGGAGGTATGGCTGCATGCGATCCCTCAGCCCACCTGGCTCGAAGTTTCCCCCTACTGGAGGTCTCTGCATGAGTAGATGTCTCTACTCGATCTCCTCTCAGCTTCCCTTGTTGTGGCTGCTCCACAACCTCCTAAAGCTGCTGCACCAATCATGGCTCCTCCACAATTGTCTGAGACTTCTTCTGGCTCTGCATGTTGAGAGGTAATATACCCTCCCTCTCAACCACCAAGTCTCCATCAGTTGCCTTGCTGCTCAAGGCTTTGCATGCATCTTGAACCTTAAGAGCATACAGGTTCTTGACCCGTGAACCAATCTGCTTCACTTGTCTAGTGATGATGTGTCTAAGGAAAACCTTTCTGTCTCTGAAGACTACATCATAGCCTCTGTCTTCCAGCATCGCGATTGACACCAAGTTTCTCTTCAGTCGTGGTACATACTTGACATCGGTCAAGGTAAGGTGAGCTCCATGCTCCCTCTGAAAAATAACCGTGCCTACACCTGAGACACTATACTTCTCATCATTACCCATCCCTATGAGTATCTGGAGATCTTTCTCCTCCAAAGTAATGAACAAACTTTTGTCACCGGTCATGTGGAAAGAAGCTCCACTGTCAAGAAACCAACCACTTCCCATCATGGATGAAACCATGCATGCGAAGAGTGTGAAATCCAACTCAACTGTGAAGCAAGTGCCTCACCTTCAGATCCTTCCTCGGATCCCTTCTTGGACTTCTTCTTTGGGCAATTAGTAGCATAATGGCCCAACTCATGACAACGAAAGCATCTCACCTTCGACTTGTCAACCTTCTTCCCATCATTGGAAGAACTGGATTCGGAAAGAGAAACCTTACCCTTCCCCTTCTTCGACTTACTCACTAAGGCACAGTTCTCCTCATCATGCATAGATGAAGAACTGACTCTGGTGCTCCGTCTGATCTCCTCCTGCATCAAATCCGACCATAGCCGTTCCCAATTTGGCATTTTTCTCCCTTCCATTCACCGAGTCCCGGTAGCTATGTCAGCTCTTAGGAAGGCCAAGGAGTGCTAGACTCACCATCCTCATCATCGACAGTCACCCCCACACTTCCCAGCTCATCCCGGCATTAGGAGAACTTCGTGAGATACTGGGGCATACTGTCTCCATTCTCACACTTAGATGTTTCTGAGTTTATCATTGAGCGCCATTCCACCAGCTCAAAACTCAACCGCTTCTGATCTAAAATTCGTGAGAACGAAGTATTTCTTGTACAGAGATCGACTGTATGGGCATTCACCG
>APFE030121180.1:59372-110828 GCA_000404065.3 Pinus taeda
GATATCTCACCTTCCAAAAGAAGGATGAATCAAGAGGCTACCTGGCCTGATTACAGACTCTGCCTGAAGAAATAAAACGTAGTCACTTCCTGAATAATAGATCTGATGATCAATCCTCGCTTTGATATCCTGTAGAAATCTCTTCTACAAATCAACCAGTTCTGATACCATGTAGAAATTTTGAATAATTTAACACATATTCAACAGAGATTATCCTGATCATGTACTATTGCGGAAAACATACACAATACATAAGCTCCTCTACGTTGATCATCAATATAGCAGCATCAATAACAATAAAACATCAAAAGCATTCACACATTAACACAGTATGTATCCCGGGGAAAGCATCTCGCTAAAAACCCCAACTATCTGTATATTAATGATTGAGTCATTTAACATTACACAGCATAATACTTCTCACAAGTATCTCCACCTCTGTTACACACAATACAGCTCAGATCTGATCTCCAAATCTCTTTCGTTGCTTGCCTGCCTCCGCTGCTCAATACCTGCTTGAGAATTGATGATAATTCCAAGGCAACCACGTATTTACTTGGCTAAATCATGTGAGCACAAGCTACAATGTGGGAAAATTCATTGGCATACTCAATCCCTTGATTGTGCAAGATCTGATGCACAACTATAGTCACAACTGATAGCAATCTGATTCTCTAACACCTGTCCCTGCTGAACTGAACATGCACTGACATGCAACTGAGTTAACTGATGTATTCATTAGTTGTATTATGAGTTAATAACTTGTGAATTAATTAATAACTAATTCACCCAACTCATCTCTAGTCTATTCGCCAGTTAGACTAATACAACCAGTTTAACAAAGCTAAACTGAACACAACTCCATCAACTGCACCTCCAGTCCACTAAACTCAACTCACTTGAGTTCTAACTAAAGTCATGCATGCAACAACTCAAATGACTCATAAGAAAAGCGTATTTCCTTCTGACAGCTGCATGTACCACATCCGTAGCTCATCCTGAAGTTCTCCAAGAGAATAAGACAAAGTTTATAGTCTAAATATTATTATGAGCTAATAATATTTGACTATTCTATATTTAGACTGAGCAGTCACTCCGCTGTGATCTAAATATAGAAGTCCATCTATTTTTCCCAACTTGATCATTTATCCATAAACAACAACCTGCAATCCATAGACATGATCCATATGTCTAAAAATAGACATAGTCTAAAAATAGACTTGCGCCAAAAATAGCCTGCGGGTCCACTTAGTGAAAGTGACTCCTTTCCACTAAGCTCCATCATCTTGTTGCATTCTCAACAAGCATTTCTTGTTGCACACTTTTCAACAATAATGAATACTTAATAACTCCACGCAACCTGGATTTATCAGATGAAACCCAGGGTCTTCATCTCCATCCCAATCCAACCAAAGTATGGATCTAACCATGTGAATAAATGGATTAAAGTCGAACATGGTAGAAACCACCTGATCACCAGTCAATGATGTAAACTGTTAACAAGCACAAGAGAAACCACCAATGATGACAATGTCTCTCAAGGTATTACAACACAATCTATGAGTGTGAACAATGAAGTTGAATTCGAACACTCGCAAAATCATTCGATCAAAAGCTAGTGATGTGAACCTATCGTCGAATGCGAAGAACCTTCCATTGAGGCATGCAAGCTCCAAGGTATTGAAAGGGAGTTCCTAGACCATATTCCTGGATAATGAGTTAGATTCGATAGGAAGTGATCCGTCGAAGGAGGGTCGTAATGTTTCCCACATCATTGAAACGAAACCTAGGATTTTGCAGAGTTGGCAAGAGTGATTCAGGATTTTTGCAGAAAAGTCAAACTAGGTATAAGTAGTTTGAATTGTAGATAGGACTTCTCTTGAACATATTAGTGAAATTACTCCAGAATTTGGTAGCATTTGAATCAACATAGGATCAGAGGTCATGGTGATAATTGGATATAATCAGATGAGAGGCAAATGGATTTCCCAAACCCAGTAAGACAAGTGACGAAGTGAGGATAACCCAAACCCGACACGAGATACAAATAAGTGTCATGTTCAAGAGCAACATGTTGCCTTTATACAAAATACGAGATATATGTTTACTACCATTTTTTCCCACTATTTCTAGTGACTACCCCTTTATTTTTAATCCCAAGCTTCAAGAGGATACCATATGCTTGTCATATAAGTTCATTTTTTGGATGAATCCATCTTAGTATGTTTAACGAGCCCTAGGAAGGAGTAGCTCGGTCTCGTCATGGTGACAATTCCTTCGTCGTTTCAATTTTATGAGTTCGATGTAAGGGTAACTCAATGTATTTTTCATGTTTATAAAGTTTGTAAAAGAGGCAAAGAGAAAATTCGAGAGGTCCCTTTTCGTAAATAGTCTCTCAAATCTAAAAAGGTAGAAAATAATATTGAAGAGAACCTCTTAGCCACGTGTGACTAAGGTATTCCTTTTTCTTACATTATTCTATCTCAAATTCGGAAAAGGGTTAAACTTATACTGAGTAGACGTTATTTAATTTACTTTAATGATTTCAAAATGACAAGTGCTCGGCAATCTTTTCACATTTCAAGAGTTAGAAAAGAGCTAAAAGATGACTCCAAGGGGGAATGAGCGGTGTAAAAGGATAAAAATTGGTTCTGGTCATTATGGAACTACTCAAAACATGTAAAGGTCAAGAGGCTGGCTAATAATACCACTCATCACATATATTCTCCAGGCAAGGGTAAAACAATCAATTGAAAGTGTATGATTGGCCAAAGGGATGGTCATGATGGAATGAAAAACCCAAGGCTCATCTACCAAAAATAGGTTGATAGAAATGGAAATCACGAGAGGTAAAGTGGGAATGGGTTCATTTTTACACAAGTTTGAAACATAGACAAACTATGCTTGAGATTTGTTTCATTTTTACACAAGCTTGAAACAAAGAAAAACTATGCTTGAGATAAGTTTGCATGACCCCGACATAATGACTCAATTCAAGGTACATGCCCCCTAAGCTTCATTTCATTTACCTAAGTAGACTATTGGTTACTAACAGGTGGATGGAATGAAGGTTCACTTACGAGATCAAGTGAAAGACTCAACTAGGAATTTATGAGATCTAATCAAAAACTCAAATTATAAGGGGATTTGTTTCATTTTCTATGAGCTTGACACAGGAAAATAACCATGCTCATGACACCTTATTTTATTTTTCAACGAGCTTGACACAAGTAAAAGAGCCATGCTCAGGACACCTTGTTTCATTATTTAATGAGATTAACATAAGTAAAGAAAATCTGCTCCGGACACCTTATTTCATTTTTTAACAAGATCGACTAGAGTAAATGAACTTTTCTCCAAGAACCATGATTCATTTTTGAAGGAGCTTGACACAAGAAAAGGAATTGTGCTCTAGGAACCTTGATTCATTTTTTAAGGAGCTTGACGCAAGAAAAGTAATTATCCTCCAAGAACCTTGATTCTTTTTTTAACGAGGTTGGCATAGTAAAAGAAATATCCTCATGGTGCCTTGATTGCAACGTATAAGAGGTAATAGCTTCCTAGAGGTTCATATCAGATGGTAGAACAATGCTTTGGAATGGATACTTGTCAAGGGACCTAATGGAAAGATCAGGTTCCAATTCCCCCAGTACATGGTGCACCATATCACTTACTAGATCATCCGTAGATGTGAGCACAGAACAGGTTGCCACATAATTAACCTGTGGCAGGCTGATACCACTTGCATACAAGGACCATTTAGGGAATATGGTTGATTGAGATTCAAATTAGGACAAATTAATGAAAGTTGATAAATGGGCACAACTCTTCCTTCATGCGGGAAACATATGCCACGAAAGATATAAGAGACAAGAGTTCCCATGACATAACCATAGTCACGACCAAGGAGTAAATTAAAATCCAAAGGTTCTTGGACAACCACCATGTCAAGATAGATAATTTTTCCTCCCAAAGTAATAGGCAACTTCGGAAGGATCCCTAAGGGTTGATTGGTTCCTCTGTTAAAAGCTAATAAATTCTAGGTAACGGGCACAAGTTGCGGAGAACCTAAATCTTGCCAAGTAGTTGAGGATGGAATACTAACATATGCACATTCATCTACTATTTTGCCAGGTAAGGGTATATTATAAGCCTATCATGATCTGAAAGGGCACATAGCAAGGAAGACGATATCCTTCTAGTCAACTCCAATCAAAGAAATGGACTAAACTACTTGGATGGGGTGCCATGGAAATGGGAGAACTTCCCCTGTGTGTTACACGAATGGGAAGATCCCCCCTATTCCATGGGAATAGGAGGATCGCCCTCCTGTACTGTGGAAACAGGAATACTTCCCCTTAATTCTTTGGAATCTAAATAAATTAGAAGAACTTGAGTGGTATGAACTTCACTCTCTACATGGTAGATACAATAACCTGAAAGTGGAATCAAGTCAACCATTTTTTCGACCAATGGTTGGTCAGAAACAAACTCGTGGGATTCACTTTCAGAGAGAGCAAGATTGACCAAAGATGAGTTTCGATCCATCATTTGATCAACTAGTGGAGGATCAAGGGAAATCTTCTGATAAATAGGTTGAAGATGAGGTTGAGAAAAGGTAAGGTTATCCAACACGTTAGAGGCTTCATCCATATAAGGACAAAGGTGAATAGGATGATGCCCTTCACATAACCTACAGGGAAATTTCACTTTTCCCTTTTTCCCATGGGCTTTACTGTCACTAGTTGAAGGTTTATCACTAACATGACCTCCAGAGGCTAATGACAAAGGTCAATGTGAACCTGTGGACCACACTTCTAATATCTTAGGAATACCAAGACATTCTCAAATAAGATGGTCACCCTTAAGAAGCTTGCAAGGGAATTTCACTTTATGGGGTTTATTGGAAGATTTTCCAACATCAGTTGCATTTGTAGCAATGGTTTCTTGGTTGGCCCTTTTCTTATTTTGCTTCTTCTTAATCTTCCTTTTCTTCTTCTTCTTATCCACCTGGTTACTAGCTTGCAAGATTTAACCAGACGAAGAGTAAGAAGACCGAACAGGCAAAGAAGGCAAAGAGTCAACTTTAGGCTCAACCAAAGGTTGATATTATTCAATTTGAGGAGCATTTTTGACATTCAGAACCATAGAGGTCGAAAATAACCAAATTGGCAAACAAATGGTAAACCTAGGAAGGGACAACATTGCCATATAGGGAACACCAACATTTCCAAAAGAAGGAAAAGGACCAGGATTCCCATCCGAGGGGTTTCCTTTTTATGGTGAACTTGGGTATTGTTGCCATTAGTCTCAACCTAATATCTACTTAGGAGTATTTCCACAATAAGGATGTTTTTCCATGGACAATTAATTGATTTTAGAACTTAACAAAAATAAATCAAAAAGGGGTAACTAGGCATAAAGGTTTATCAAGCAACCGTGAACTACAAAAATATACACCTTGGTGAACCAAGGACTTAACGTAAGACATCCACTCTCCCCGAATATTGTGTTCGATGTATCACGATATACAAGGCAGTAGACTTGGTTACTTATGGATGGATAGCAACTTGTTGGGGACTCCCAAGATATACGCAGCGGTACGTGGGAGTGCAGTCCATAGTAGTGTTGTCTAATACGTAATCTTTCGATGAGAGCATTCCCATATACTTATCATGCGTGGAGCACCTCCGATATGCCCGAAATTACTGGAGAACGGTCTTCTACACTTACATACGTGGAATGGTATTTCACCCTTGGGATATAATGCTGTAAAATAACAACTTCTATGTTAAATGACACCGGAGCACATCTCTAGCCTAGACCTCTAAATTTTTTTCATCAATGTTCCAAATGCACCTTAGGTGAATTGAGGTAAATTTTAATGTTGATCTTGGATTAAGTTTAGTTTTAAGGCTCAAAGTTCAATGTCACTTGAATACACCTATGATGCAACTAATATGAGAAAAAAATATTCTTTTCATTTCGATGAAAGCTATCTAGTGTAGGGGAAAAACACAAACATTGATGCAAGAAACAAAGCTTCCTAACTAGAATTTTTGCTTTCACTATTCCAATGCACCAAAAGTAAAATGATTTTTTTCTTACTTTTCTTTTCAATGGATGAAAATGCACTTTTCAGCTTTCAACACTAAGTAATGTAATATATGCTCAATTATAATCCCAAAATGACTTTTCAATGCAATGTAATCTAATGCAATTTGAAAAGTAAACTTTGAGATGAAAGCTAAGAAAATTCAAATGCTATTTCTTTTATGGTTCTCAAAATAACTATTAATGCTTTAATCAACATCAAATCAATATTCCTTCCATAGATACAAGTAGAAAACAGTAAATTAAATTGACCAAATAACTAAAGACTCAAGTAAACTTCACTTTCACTACTTCAAACAATGACATGGACATTTGCAAACCAATGAGAAATAAGCAAAAAGAATGGAAAACGCTATGCAAACAGAGCATGAGAACACTTCAGAGATCAAGACGCACTAAACATTTCTGATAAAAACCCTAAAAAGCTCTTATTTTTTGGATCATTTCTACTTTTATGGTCAAAATCCACACTGATAAGGTGGATTAATGCTACTTTTATGGTCAAACGCCATGCTAACAGGTTGATAAGGTCTTCATCGCGACTATAATGTCAAAAATCAGTGCTGACGGTGTGATTATTTCTAATAAAAAGTGCGTCGAGTGAGAAATACTTAGGAAAATAAGGATAAATCCAAAGAGATATCTAGACTTGACACTCTAAAGAATGTACTACTCATAATGCAAACCCAAAATGACCTTAAATCACATATCACAAATAATTTGGTCAAACTAATCAAAAAGACCTAACATAGAAAGGAGGTTTGAAGGGTTACAAGCTGCCCAGTGGAGTTGCCATTTTGTTGTGCAAGCAATCCTTTCTGTGGACAGAAATAATCCCTCTAGTCCTATGGGAGGATCTAGCAACAAACTAAACAAATATGTGAAAACTTTCCTAGTTTATATCAAAAAATACAAAGGAGGATAGATGACCTACCTCACTCTGATGCTAACCCTCATTGATGTCGTCATCGATTTTCTTGCTTCCAAGTTCAGTCCTCTCTACATCGTTGTGGATGAATACCTGCAAGGAAGATCAAACAAAGATGACAAAGGCATACATAGCATGATTCATTCTAAAATAAACTATATGACAGATCAAGGAGTATCACACTAAATGAGCAATGTGAGACATATTTATGGAAAGTAAACACATAATTTATTATTAATAGAAAGTAAGGGAAGCATACAACCACTTAAGCCTTGATGTTGAAAGGCTCCTTTGGATGAGTTTCCAATTCCTAACCAAGATCTTCAATCGCTCCTTTCTCCTTAGCAAAATGGGTAGCATTTAGGCATAGTTTTAGTATAGGAAGGCAAACAAGCAATAACCAACCAATAGCTAACCAAAATCATATGGTAGGGGTTCCATTTACAGGGAAGGAGAGGGCATTGAGGATCCATAAAAGGAGGGAGAGGTTCCACATTTCAAGGGGAAGATCCATGAAAGTAGGATCAAGAACCATGAATGGGAGATATCACTCTAATCCTCATTCAAATGTCGCACTAGCTCGTCATTCTCGAGACTTCTAGTAGGAGAAGCTTCTCCTCCATTTTAGGAAAAACTGCCTGAAGAGGGCTAACGTAGATTTTTTTCCTATCAAAAGGCATGCTACCAGTGCCAGTCACTAGTTAGACAAAAGTTACCAGTGCGGATTTGTTGGCTAAAAGTAGCATTGGGCTTGCAAAACAAGGTTTTGGACAAGTTCTTCAGAATTTCTTCAAGGAAAAGCTTCTTCTTACTTTAGGGATTCTTCTAAACATGTTTCATGGTGAACACATTGTTTTTGACATCTTTCATCACTTTGAGACATTGACGACATAAAGTGCGACACTTAGGATATGAGATTGGGAGTGTGACAAAATATTGTATAACATGCCTAAAGTAATAATCACAGAGCGAGTTATAGACTCATATACAACATGTCACTTTCACAAGTATAGTCTTCCTAATAATATATCACAAACTTCAACAGGAGAAACATCACATAGTACCTCATCTATGAAGGGCTTGATACTGTAGGGAAGGTGAAACTATAGGCTGATGCAGAGATCTCATCCTTGTTGAAGCCACTTAATGGTGTATGGTTGCAGATGTGTTTTTGTTGGTAGCCCAGCCACTTCATGACCTATGCTGAAACAAGGTTCTTTTAGCTCCCGTTCGCCCACATCTGTGAATGGAAGGGGCATTCCCCCTCCTCTAGATCTACAGGCTCATTCTTCTGGATCTTGGTGGTGGCCATGGCGGCACTAGGCTCTGCATTGATGATCTGCTTCCCTTTATCATTCCCCTTGTCGGGTTCTAACTTAGAGTCAGAACATGGATCTGAATTAGAAGCCTTCAGCTAGACCATCGGTGACAGCTTGGCCCAGCACTCACTTGTGTTGTGAGTGGAGCTCTTATGGAACTCACACCATTTTCCCATGTCCTTCTTTAATTTTGTGGTGTTTCTCTTTTCCTATGGCTTCGCCAAGTTGTCCTGAGTCACCCTGCCTTGGCTTTGGCCTTTGCTCTGTGGTTTGGGGGCACCTTTTCCTTGCTTCAGATTCGTAGTGCAAAGTCTCACTTCTTCTATTTAAAATTCTGCTTAATCTTCACAACATATTGATATGTCATGCCGAGCGAGGATATGTCTAGGAACTCCATTTCTTATTGGATGTACTTGTAGACAGTTGCAGTACTTGAGTACCAAATGCCACTCATAATCCTTAATACCCAGCTTCGTGTGGAGGGTATGGAAAACATTTGTGAACTCCGACACATCTTGGTCCCTTCCCTGCCATAGCATGGTCCACTTTATGTATTTATCTTCATAGCTTCCGATAGGGTAATGTTGTTCCTTGATGGAATCTCTGAAAGAATCACAAGTGGGCGAGGCTGAAAATAGCAAGAATTCCCTCTCGTCCTTTTGCTAATACTAGGTTTCCCACTAGTCCATGTTGGGTGGCTTTGAGAAGTGCAAAAGTAATCTTTTCCCAATTGGAAAAGTCATGAACTAAAAAATATCCTTCCAACAAATTCAACCATTTATCTATGGCGGTTTCTTCTATATGGCCCTCAAATATGGGAATATCAAAGTTAACTTGTACCTTAAAAGGAGTTGCGTGTCCAGAGTGACTACTGGATGAAGTTGCATCGCATGTGGGTAGTCGTCGAAGGATCTGGGAAAATTTATCCATCGTTGTGTTCCTTTGTCTCTCAAGAGATTCCTCAAGAAATATTTTGATAAGATCTCCTGCCCCCTTGTCTTTCTTTTCTTCCACCATGGGAGGCTTACAAGGTTTGCGAGACTAGCCTTGCAAAGGTTCAAACAGTTCGAGCCATAACTCCTTATACCCTGACCTCATTGGGGACATGAAAAGAAAAACAGAGACAGATCAGACTACTCTGATACCATTGATCCAAACTAAAATAGGAACACAACAAATTAAACATATAACCATATATACATAAATGCAGTAGAAATAACACTTCATTTAATTAATATCAAAGCACTGAAATGTGCTTACTAACAAAATGGAAATAAACTAGCTCGGGCGATGGTAGATTATCTCTTAGAAGAGATGTGGCGGCTACATGCCTCTGAATTGTGTTACAATGAGGCTCAAGGGCCTATATATTATTGAACAATAAGGGAAAGCCCTAAAAAACCAAAACCCTAACCCCAGGAGATGTAATTCCAAGAGTTTGTGGGCCCCATTGGGGTTAGTTGGGCAGCCAACTTCTCGGGGTCATAACTTGGTCATATTATTGATACCTTGTTGGAAAGGTTTCTCTGGGTACTACATGATTTGCAACAGGCTTGTGGCATAGGCATAGGCCTGCTATAGACCCCAAAAAAATGTCGTTTAGGGGGTCAAAATTACTCTGGAAGTTCAGGACCCAAAAAACTGCTAAAAATAATAAGTGTTGAAATAAACAAGGAAACAGATGAAACCGACTGGAGGTCTAGGTGGGATAGGACGGTGGCCACCAATATCCACCTGGATCAACCATTATGTAATATTTATCGTTAACCATATTGAATATTGTATGTATTTTATTTTTGCAGTTAATAAAAATGATTAAGGTCAACAGAGAAATGTCATCTAAAGGGGCTATGATATTCCAAGAAGGGAAATGTGAAGGGGCCTGTGGGGATTTTTCTATCATAAAAACACATATACCTCATGTTATCTTGAACTTTTAATTATTCAAAACCCAGTTAATAAATTTAAGAGGTTAAGAGGAGTGGATGAAACAAATCCCTCAATCTAAGTCATCACTCTCTAATAATTAGGGAAGAAAGAAGTTGGGTAGGAATTCTATAGCTATATTCGTGCACAAGAAATTTAAATAGGGGGGAGAAATCTATTATTTAGAAAAAAAGAATGAGGTTTATAAACCTAGAACAATGGAAAAAGACAACTAATCTATTAGAGAGTAAGATTAGTCATAAGAATGAGCTTTCAAACCTTGTAAAAAAGCCTAAAAGCCAAGTAATTTCGTCGAGTCGAATATTTCCCATTAGAATTTATTAATTATCTATTGAGAAATAGGACAAAAGGCACCTTTATAAACAAAACAAATTGCATGGAATCAAGTCCTGGCCATGATCACGCGTGAAGAAAAGAAACACCACCAGAAAGTTCCCTTGTTGCTGAAATATTGGAATTACAACTACCTCACACAATCTTGAAAAAGGATCCCAAATGATGACAACTTTGTAGTTTGTTTGGATATCTACATATTTTGATAGTTTACAAAGAAAATTTTCCATTGTGTACTATCTTACCAGCACAATCATCAACAACCATTATACCAACAAGCAAAACGAGCATATCCATAGGTTAGCAGGCCCCGTAGGTTTTGTCCCATTGGATCGAAATCGAAATCCATAGCCATAATAAGAGGGATCCATCCTAGAATATTTTCTATATAAATATTCATTTTCTTTGTAGACCTTTAGATCTCTTCCAAGGCTTATGGAGGCATTAGTTCAGCATCAGTTTCAACCAGTTGAAAATCTATTCGTGGTTTAACCAGTTTTAGTCAATGCTCCAACAGAAGCACAAGTAAATCTAAAGGTAGTTGCTGAGAAGGAAAAGCCTCTAGTTCCATACCTAGTTGACCTAGTATTAGATCCAAATTTAGCACTAGAACCTATGGATGCAAAACCTACATTGTTGTAGTGTTTTCTTCTCAAAGATGTACAAAAAGAACCCACTTAAGATTGTGCATGACAAACAATTTCAACAATATAAATGGCTGCTAAACATTGTAGATCTGCAACAAATGATAGAAACAAAACTTGCCAAAATTCTGATCTATGCCATAATCATAGTTAAACAACAAAAAGAAAGAGTAATAACTCCAATCATCCAATGGAAACCAGATATACAAAGAATAGTTTTATTATAACACCTGTGAAGGGAACAAATAAATATTACCAGTCCCCCTCTATGGGATGGGTTCTTGGCTATCCTCAAACGTCTTCAGCTTGTGTAGAGTCCCTCTCCTCTATAATGTGTAAACTCAGTAAAATATGGTGTGCGACAATAAAATTAATCAAAGTTACAAGAGTGAGTGCAACAATGAAAATGATCAAAAGTGAATAATGAATGGAAAACCCTTCTATTTATAACAAAATATTGAATTATCCTCGAATAATGAACAATAATAAAATATTATTGATCCCATTCTTGGAATAACCACTAGGAATATTTTATTATATTTGTTTAGGAGGGAAAAAGTATTTAAACTTTTATTTAGAAATAATAAATAAATAAATCATTTATTTATCATCTCAAGGAATTAGTTAAGAAATAATAAATAGATAAGGATTTATTTAATTATTCCTAAGGGATTTAGTCAAATTTGTGAAAGAATAATAATAATAGTAATTATTATTAGAGAAAAATAAGATAATTAATGATTTATCTGTTTATTTTTCATGATTGGGTCAAATATGACAAGGAATAATAATTGAACAATGGTTTAATTAACTATTCCTAAAAGAAAATCAAATAAATAGTGATTTATTTAATTTTTCTTCATGTGTTTAACTATAAATTACTTAACAAATGTGGTTTATTAAGTAATTTCTCATAGTGAAAGCAATTTTACTATGGTAAAATTGGCTTTACGTGGTATACTTTGATCCATCTAGTAAATTAGGCCAAATGAACAATTTTTTGGTGATAAAATACATAGACAAAGTCCCTTGTAGTGGATCCATAAGTGCCAAAAGTAGTTGACTTAGTTTACCTAGTTCTGGGAGTAGAGAAAATGGTAGGGGCATATCGAGATAAAGATAAAGACCCACCACCCCGACTAGCTTCCAAGGCATCCTTCAATGGATTCATACAAACAAGTAAATAAGTAGGTTCATTATGTTCATAACGAGTATTATGTATTGGTATTATGCACGGATAAAGACAGAGGAAAGGTTCATGTTAAATGTGAAACCGTATAAATACGTCGGCACAAATTACCACTAACAACACCATCCGGTGTTGACTCTCAAACACTCCACTACCCCCAAACTACTACACCATCCATTGACTTCATTATGCATTTATGTATTCCACATGAGAGAATTGGAGAATTCTAGAGCTTCCCTCATCTATAAATTTGTATTCTCTCCTCTGCTTGAGAAATTCAAGGCAAGGCAAGGCCTTCCATGAATAATAGACATCTGTGGTTTTTCTGTTCTACTTTTTGGTTTATAGTTTCTCCATTTCTGCTATAATTTATATTTTTGCTCCATTACTCCCATCAACTCATATCAGAGCCTCCCTGCAACCGCTTTGTAGTCTAGGAGAGGATCAAAGAATGTTGCCTTCCATTTTCATTGCAACAATTCTCCACATATCTCTTCTCAAAACAATACACAACCCAAATGTAATGCAAATTCATGCTGAGATCTGAATTAGTGAAGATGTGTGTAAATTGGGAGCACGTCGTTGGTGTGGTTGAGACAATGCTGGACAATCGTGACAACACCACTGCATGCACTATGTTTTTTTTTTCTTATAGGCGCGTCTAGGGATCTTGGAAAGAAGATCACCCTCCACTTGGTAGAGAAGGGAGCTAGAGTGGTCTGCATAAGTTGCTTCCATAATCAATAATAAATCCTCCTCTTATATGGATGGTGTGAGGGCCATTGCAAGCAATAAGCCATTTTTTTGGGTATTGGACATAGTCGTTGATTTTTAGTAGAATATATCTTATAATTATATATGTTTTATAATAATAATGAAACATATATAATTATATATATGTTTAATAATTATCATATGTTAAGTTTGGTTTCCTTATGTTTAATTAAATTAAAAAAGGAAAAAAAAAGGAAGGTGTTATATGTGAGAAGAGTTTATAGTTTGTTATATAATTTGTATTAAAGGGGGTATATTTTGGTCCAGTGGTATATTGTTTTGTAAGTGGAGCTTGTTTTTTTGGGTTTGAATTCTATTAAGAATGGACACGGCAACATTAACTCACATGGAGAAGTTGAGAGGGGCTAAATTTTTCTCTATGGAAATCACAGATCGAGGATATACCGATTTTAAAGGATCATTGTTTTCCGATTGAGAGCACAACAAATAAACCCTCATCAATAATAGATGAAGAATGGAATAAGCTACATAGAAAAGCAATTGCAACAATCCACCAATATCTAGAAAATAATGTATATTTCAATGTGGAAGAAGCTCCATGATCTATATGAAAAGGACATGACATCAAACAAAGTTTTCTTGATGAAGATGCTTTACAATGTTAGATCTGAGACTTTTGTGATCCATAATGAAGATAAATGTCTTTCAAATTAATCACATTTCTCAAGATGGAGGAGGGTGCTTCAGTTGTTGAGCACATGAATGAATTCAATATTATTACTAGTCAGCTTGTCTCTGTTAAAATCATTCTAAATAATGAAATTAGATCTATTTTGTTAATGTTTCTATGCCAGACAACTGGGAAAATTTAATTGTAGCCATGAGTACTTCAACAACTGCAGGGACCCTGAAGTTTGATTATGTTAGTAGCAGTTTAATGAATGAGGAGTTGTGACGCAAGTCAATTATGGAAAACAAGGGAGGAGAAGCTCTAGCTCTAGTTGATCATTGTAGGAGAATTGATCGAGGCCGACAAGAGCGTTCAAGATCGAGAGGTCTATTGAAATCAAAGAGGGGTAGGCTCATTTGATTTCATTGTGGCAAACCCAGGCACATGAAGAAAGAATGTCAAGGCTAGAAGAAAGGACAAAAGAATCAGAAACCGACCAGTACAAATCACAAGTCATCCAACACAAATGAAGGCGAGACTACTGTTGTAGTCATGGATGGTGATGTGTTGTTTACTATTTCAGTAGAGGATGCATGTTTATATACATCTAACAATAACTTTGATTGGATCCTTGACTCTAGGGCATCTCACCATGTAACCCCATGCAAAGATAGTTTTTTTGCATTTAATCCTAGTGATTATTATAGAGTGCATTTGAGGAATAATCATTTTTGCAATATTGTTGGAGTGGGAGATGTCTAGATCAAGATGAAGGATGGACAACATATATTGTTGAAACATGTCAGGCATGTACCATAAATGTGCATGAGTTTGATCTCTATGGGACGGCTAGATGATGAAGGCTATTCCACAAGCCAAAAGGAGGTTGGAAAATTAGCAAAGGAGCATTGGTCGTGACTAGAGGACCCAATAATGGAACATTGTATACATTGAGGGCAATGATAGGAAAATCAGATTTGGTTGTTGTTACAAAAGAAGGAAATTCAGTAGATCGGTGGCATAAGCGCTCGAGTCACATGAGTGAGAAGGGCTTAAAAATCCTTGTTGATAAAAATTTATTGCTAGGTTTTAAATCCTACAATCTTGATCTTTTTTAGCATTGTATATATGGTAGACAAAAAGGCTTTCATTCCTTAGAGGTGGCCATGGAAGAAAGAAAAATTTGTTAGAATTGATACACTCATATGTGTTGGGTCCTGTTAACATCAAGTCATTAGGAGAAGCATCCTATTTTTTAACATTTATAGATGATGCATCCAGGAAGGTTTGGGCCTACCCTGTAAAAACTAAAAGTGAAGTGTTTGAAATATTTCAAAAATTCCATGTTGTTGTTAAGAGAGAAACTAACAAATTGCTCAAGTGCTTGAGAATAGATAATGGTGGAGAATATTGCTCAAATGCATTCAAGGAATATTGTAATAGGTTTGGCATAAAGCATGAGAAGACGATGTCTAGTACTTCTCAACAAAATGGTGACGCAGAAAGGATGCATCACACCATTAAAGAGAAAGTGAAAATTATGTTGTCCAATTCTAGTTTGGAGGAGCATTTTTGGGCAGAAGTTGTAAGGAAAACTTGCTATCTTATAAATCAATCGCCAAGTACAAGCCTTGGATGGCAACATCCCTGAAGAAGTGTGGACTGGTAAGAAGTTGAATTATTCTCATTTGAAAATCTTTGGATGTGAAGAAATTGTACATATTCCCAAAGAAATTAGAACTAAGCTAGATGATAAATCTATGAAATGCATTTGTCTGGGATATGCATATGAATAATTTGGTTATTTTCTATGGGATCTAGTCAAACATAAAATTATTAGAAGTAGAGACCTTATATTTAATGAGTCATAAATGTTTAAGAGGACTCTAGGTGAACTAGAGGTCAAGAAAGTTATTGACATATTTGAAGAGAAACAGGAAAACATCCCACCAATGCAAGAAAATGAACAACAAATTCAAGAGCAGGAAGGACAAGTGGAAAGTGATGAACATCAAGAAGAAGGAACCTTTACAGGAAATACGACTTGATGATGCACCTCTACAGTTGGTTCGTAGATCTTCTAGGCCTCATAAGCCTTCACAAAGGTATCCTCCTTCAAACTATATATTATTGACTGATGAAGGTGAGCCTGATTTTTTTCAAGAGGCTTGTAAAGTTGAGCATGGTAAGAATGGAAGAAAGAAATGAACTATTTGCTAGAAAATAAAACTTGGGAGTTGGTAAAGCTCCCAAAAGTTAGAAAGGCTCTACAAAACAAATGGGTTTACAAGAATAAGCATGAAGGTAACGAAAAGAAAGAGAGGTATAAAGTAAGGATTGTGGTGAAGGGATTTACCCAAAAGGAAGGTATTGACTTCACTAAAATTTTCTCACTTGTTGTTAGAATGTCATCCATTAAAGTCATTCTTGGTCTTTTTTCTGATTTATACTTAGAATGTGAACAATTAGATGTAAAAATTTCTTTCCTTCATGGTGATTGGAAGAAGAAATTTATATGGAGTAGCAAGAAGACTTTATAGAAAAAAACAAAGATCTTATTTGCAGATTGAAGAAGAGTCTTTATGGGTTAAAACAGGCACCTTGACAATGGTATAAGAAATTTGATTCATTCATGTTAGAACATGGTTTTCACAGCTTGGAAGCTGGCCATTATGTATATATTAAGAGGTATGATCAAGGAAAGTGTCTCATATTATTGTTACATGTGGATGACATGTTGATTGTTGGGCATGATAAGAATAAAATCAATAGGTTGAAGAAGGATTTGGACAACAAATTTGCAATGAAGGATTTGGGTCTAGCACAACAAATATTGGGCAATGCGTGATATGAAAAACAAAAGGTTGTGGTTGTCACAAGAAAAATATATCAAGAAGGTGCTTGACAGGTTTAATATGAAGGATGCCAAGCCAGTTGGTATGCCCCTTGCAACCCACTTCAACCTGAGCACTGAGTTATGTCCTAGTGATGACAAGGAGAAGGAAGAAATGAGTAAGCTTCCTTATGCTTCAGCAGTTGGCAACTTGATGTATGTCATGGTATGTACACGACCAAACGTTCCATATTCAGTGGCAGTAGTGAGCAGGTTTCTTTCCAATCCAGGCAAACAACATTGGCAAGCAATAAAATGGATTTTGAGGTATGTCAAGGGCACTAGTCATTATTGCTTATGTTTTGGTCATAATGAGTCTATGCTTGAAGGATTTATATATGCAAATATGGCTAGAGATATGGACACCAGAAAGTCCACTACAAGTTATTTGTATACATTTGCAGGAGCAACAATATCTTGGGTGTCAAGACTACAAAGAATAGTATCTCTCTCTAAAATAGAGGCATAGTACATAGCTAGAACAAAGGTTTGTAAAGAGATGTTTTGGATGCAACGATTCCTAGGAGAGAGAGGAATAAAGCAGGACAAGTATGTGCTATATTGTGACAGTCACAGTGTTATTCATTTGCCGCAAAAAACCCAACACTTCACTCAAAAATCAAGTACATTGACTTAAGGTACCATTTGATCTGGCATGTATTGGAGGAAGGACAATTATCCTTGGAAAAAGATCCATACAGATAAGAACCCTGCTGATATGCTCACTAAGATTCAACCAAGAAATAAATGTGAGTTATGTAGAGGCATGGTAGGACTTGGCATGACTTGATTCAAGACTCTTCATTTGGTTTCAACTGAGAGAATGTTGAATGTGAAACCCAATAAAGACGTCAACATCGACTTCCACTGCCAACACCATCCTGCGTCGACTCTCCAACACTCCACCACCCCCAACCTATTAGACCATCCATTGACTTCACTGTGTAGTCATGTATTCCACATGAGAGAATTGAAGAATTTTAGAGCTTCCCTCATCTATAAATTTGTATTCTCTCCTTTGTCTGAGCAATCCAAGCCAAGGCAAGGCTTGTGTGTAATAGAAATGTGGCTATGTTCTCCATTGTATATTTTTCTCTTTGTAATGTGTTATTTCATTTATGTTGTCTCCAGTCCTGTGTTTTGTGTTTTTCTAATGTATTTTGTTGTATTTATCATAGTTTCTCTCCTCTGATCCTATAAATTCCACTAAGATTCATTAAATGAACCTTTAATATATCAAGTGCAATCGTGGCATACTAAAAAGTACCCCTAATTTGACTACATATTGGAAAATATCTCTAAAAATCACATTATTTAACCCCCTCCCAATATGAAGCCAATACACTTTCCCAATTTAAAAAGCCCCTACTTTCACTAGATATTGTAGGTATCCAGTTTTTCATTAACGATTTTTATATCCATTTATATTTTTCATTAATTTAGAGTACCATTTTTTATACATGCCAACATAAAAACTCTTTACCCCCTAATATATGAACAATATATTATGTCAATTTCCTCTTAATATATATACCCCAATATGAACCCACGTAGTATGGTATTGCTCCCCCACTAAAGCCGCCGTAATTACTTCACACGCTATTGAACATAAATCGTATCATTCATTTTCCAAAAAATTTAATACACATGACATAACGCTAGCATTAGTTCGTGATTGCCAAATATGAACTACGCATAAAAACTATTATCCATTGTTATGGATTCCCCACTTCTAGAAGATGCCAAATAAGACAACAATTAGGGGTGGATTCCCCGCTTCTAGAAGATGCCAAATAAGACAACAATTAACCCTATTGGTGCTCATAAATTAATACAAAATATTCGAACTCCAATATGCTCAGCAAGTAAAAACTTTAGGTTACTTGTGATAAGTACTAATGCTAGGAACCATTTCCGATCACTAAAGTCTGGTTGCCTGACGACAAGGACTAATAAGATCTCCCTATAAAACTAAAGGTGACGACAAGGACTAATAAGATCTCCATATAAAACTAAAGGTGAAGTGCACAGCAAGAAGATCGATAAGAAGTGTATAAAGAGAATTCCAATACGCTAACCCAGAGATATAACTAACAAGGCAGGCACCCTTCAAGAAGATCCCATATTATTCTGGTACCCAGAAACCAAGGAAATTATGCAGAAGTTTTTGAGATATCAGTCTTAACCTTTCATGCCCACACTAAAGAGCATTGGAGGGAGGAATTTCTAATGCATTGTGTAACAAAGAAGCGAGTAGTCCTTTGTATTGTGTGTGGAGTAGCAAATGTAGGTGCCTAAAAGTTGCTCTAGCTTCAAGTAAACTTAGTAGTGAATTTGTTTTAGTTGAGACCGGTTTAGTCTGAATTTAGAATTGTCCACATCCAACTACCTATGGTTACGTAGGAATTGCTCGGTCTTAGCCACTTTGCATGCTCTCCACTATTCGAACAGATGAGTTTATCTTCTTTCCTCTGAAATTCAGATATTCGAACAGATGAGTTTATCTTCTTTCCTCTGAAATTCAGATATTCGAACAGATGAGTTTATCTTCTTTCCTCTGAATTTCTTATTTATGTATACAAATACATTTGTTACAAAATTTAAGTTGGCAGTTGTGTTAGTGCGATTTTTTGGAAGTCTTTCCGGTGGCTTTTTCCAGTCAAAATCCAGCAGTAAATTATTGGAATCACAAGTTTGATAGCTAGTTTCTGCACAATCAAAACCTCCCAGGAATTTTCCAGGGTACTGAATCCAAATATGCAGTTAAAAAACCATTTTAACTGCAACAAATCAAGATTTAACCTCAATTTCTTGTGCCGTATTCCGTCACCGGAATCTCCAAAAAATTACATTATAGACAACTCCTTTAAGTTGACGTTGATGATGAAGATAGCAATAAATGTTTTAGTTTTGAAAGTTTTCTGTATTTTCCTGCGTAAATTTTCCATGCTTCCTCGTCTTCGATTCAGCTGGCTATGGCCCCTAGATTGTTTGAGCTGTGAAATGCATCGCATTTCCATGCTTCCTCGTCTTCGATTCAGCTGGCTATGGTCCCTAGATTGTTTGAGCTGTGAAATGCATCGCATTATGTTGGGTACAATGCATTTGCATACCTCTGTATTTCTTTGGCAGTAATTTAATAATGATCCATAATGACGATCAACCAGCCTTTCTTCAAAGTCCCTATTTAGTTTCTCGGCTAAACAGAGGACAAACAGTCATGTTTAAAAGAGTGTAGAGCACAAGACCATCCTTTATCCTGCACATTTTGCTTGCGTTGTTGTACCTTTGGTTTATATTAGGATGATCTTTCACCTTACTTAAGGGAAAGAAGGTGTTAACCATGTCGAGTTTCCCATGGCATCTGGGCTAAAGGTTTACAAACGATGCGTGTATAACGTACAGAGCCAAACCCATCTTGATTAAGCCAATTGGTACTATCATGTCCACAACCATGCTGCTCTCAGGCAGGAGATGCTAACCTGATGCCCACAAATGCCATGGCAATGACGTTTCCACCACCAAAAATGATATATGAAGTGTTGTTCAGAGAAATTGACGGCATGCAGATTATAAAAATTCACCTTTTTTTCTTATCACTCTAGTTGGATTCTGGTGAAACAAAATTTCACGATTTTGTTGAAACTCACGAAGTGAGCTTGAAGACTCTCAAAGAAACCTTGAAAACTTTATTGCAAACTCTGTAATTTATACACCAGTCTAAGACTTTATTGCAAACTGTAATTTATACGCCAGTCTAGTAGTAGAAACTACAAAGACTATCATTATTGTTGGCCTAAATTCAACTACTCATGCCGACTCCCCACCCACTGACAACTTCCGCTCACTGGGGAATAGTGGTCAGTGGAGTTGGCGCAACTGTGATTAGATGTTCTAGCAAACTTAATTGTGATTAGATGTTCTAGCAAACTTTCCCTTAATCACCGCGACCTAAAAGTAGTGCTTGTTGGTTTCAGTCTCAACTAAGGCTTACAACACTACATATAAAAAAAACTTGATAAGGGGTTTTCATTTTTGCTGTTGATTTCACAAAGCACAACTTTTTTCAGTGGACACTAGGTTGCAAACACTCTTATCTGCCAACACTCTACTGGAAACTATCTGCACCACACAAGCATCACTATCGCCACAACCCTCTTCAGCGGATGAAGACACTCTGTTGCAGAAACACCTATCTGCCAACACTCCATTAGAAACTATCTGTGCCACACAAGCATCACTGTGGACACAACCCTCTTCAGCGGAAATTCAGTTGCAAATACTCCTATCTGCCAACACTCCACTAAAAACTCTCTGCACCACATGTGTCACGATCGGCACAAGCCTCTTTAGTGAACACTCGACTGCAAACGGTACTATTTACGAACACTCCACTAGAAACTCTTTATCCCACACCAAGGTCACACTGAGCATAAAATTCTTCAACTGAAACTCATTGCAGACACTCCTATTTGCCAACACTCCACTAGAAACTCTCTGTAATCTATGCAACATAGGTATCACAGTCAACACATCGATAAGCGCAGCACTGCTCAAATGGCATCTACAGCCCTTAACGCTCTTCCTCGGCACTCCTGGACCCTCTTCCTCGGCATTCCTCAGCTTCCAGGCTCCTTCACGCTTGTACAACAGCTTCCACTTAACGCTCACAATCTCTAGGCTCAGGCTCCTTCATGAGGATTCACCACCTCCAACTGTTGGAGGCTTCGATTTCGGCACTCTAGCAGCACTTACAAACTTTATAGCAGCTTTCACGTGCTCTGGGCTTAAACATAGCCACACCACCGAGTCCTCACAACTCTGACCACGGAGCCCTCCTCTAGCTCTGATACCATGTTGAAACTCACAAAGTGAGGTTGAAGACTCCAAGAGAGCTTGAAAACTTTATTGCAAACTCTGTAATTTATAGACTAGTCTAGCCGTAGAAACTACAACTGCTATCATTATTGTTTGCCCAAATTCAACTACGGGCCGCCGACTGACATCTACCGCCTACCGGGGAACAATGGTCGGCATGGTCGTGATTAGATCTTCTAACAGATTAATGATGATTTTGGCTAAGAATTTCCTGGTTTGAATCGATTGAGTTTGTTTCAAATGTTTATGAGGTGTTTGAGTCTTTTGAAGAACACATTGTTCATCCTTTGTATTAGTTGAGTGTGCAAAGCTGTACGATTGCCATTGACATAAAGGAGTCGTCAGTGCCCTTCATATTCAAGAATTGGATATTGTAAAAAAATGCATCTAGATGAAACCTTTACCTTGTCATCATTACTCAGTTTTATTCATTTTTAATGGTGAGTGCCAACTTGCTTTTTAACCAACAGATCTAAAAATTTTGTGTATGTTTGTGTGTGAGAGCACATTTGTACTTGTATCTCTGTTTTTTTTAGCTGTATTCTCTTAAGCATAACAGAACTGGTGTTTCTATTTCTTCGCACCCAACACTTTATCATCAGACCCTAATGTTCTCTGTGCTGAATGGATAGATTTCAAAATAAATTTTCTCATCAAGCATTTTAATTGTAGCGGCAGCATAATTTTGTCATTAAATTCTTGCAGTACGCAATGCCAGTGGCAATATGCAGTTCACAATCAGAGCATAAGATGGTCTGAACGTTGTGAAAGCTCAGTAACATTTTATTATATAAATCCTGTATTGATGTGTCAGTCCAAATTTTGCACAAGTGGATGCATTGAATGGATTTTCCACAAGGTTGTATTCTGTTTCCATAATGCTTCAGGCATTTCTAGTAAAACACTAAAAGCTAGATGCCAAAGATGTTTGTGTATTTCATATATTCTCATTGAAATGCTGAATGATGTTGGCATTGTTGAAACTGTCAATTTCACTCTTAAATGGTCCGTGGATTGAGTTTTAATTCGTTGAGATCTCTGTTTCTACGGAATTGAGTTCAGTAGCATCATAACAACTTTGAGTTCTATTATTCATCAAGTTCTGTACCACCTCTGGAATTGGAATTGAGTTCAGTAGCTACATAACAACTTTGAGTTCTCTTCCACATCTGGTTACTTGCCTATGAAATCTGGCACATATGCAAGCGCCGAAAGGTTACTTGTCTATGAAATCTGCCACATATGCAAGCGTCGAAAGGGTGAGAATACGCAAGAATAAGCTCATGGGATAGTTATAGATGGCACCAAAATCTACATTCCCTGCACCACTAACCCATGTGCAAAGATCTCCCAATTCATTCTTGCTTGACCCACTCCCAAACATGTTTCATAATAAGCAAACATCATTATCAAGCTCAATTAAATTTATATGTATATAAATATACTACCGTTCAAGGCCACCCCTTATCTCTCATTACACTAAGCATAATAAACAATTATTCTTAATAAATAACACCACAAAACACTCCTACGTTCAGCCATAGTTTTCATGAGGGGTAAGTATTACCATTCCACTAAAAGGTCAACCTTCATATTAGGAAGTGTTCACCGCAATCTCCACCAAGTTTAAGCCTTTGTCCTAAAGGCCGCTACATGAGCAGATCACCAAGTGCGTAGCTCATATGTTATCACACTTTTTTCAGAACAAGTCGTGGCGAATCTCCCATACGCCCTCAAATCCTTTGCGATTGAGTGGCTTTTTCCACACTTTCCTGAGCAATTAACAATCGGTTCCATCACAGTCAAAATTGAAGGAATAATCAGTACTGAAATTAAAGGAATAATCAGTACTGAAAACCACGACAATAAAAACCCCGAGCTGATTTCACATTTTCTGCGCAGGTCGCAACGTATTTTCCTTTAACAGTGTCAACACCCATAAATTGCAAATCTACTTCATTGCTCGCACCAATAAGAATTACGGTCCTCCAGCAACTATCGATTACTAGAAATCCCTATTCTAGTACTCGAATTACACATGAATTCACAGAAAACAATTGCATGCATAACCTATTCAAGCAGAGGCAAACATTTCAAAACAGAGTTGTTCACACAAACACAGGTATCACAAACCCCTGCAGACACATAAATATATCATTAATTATCTGACTTTGAACATGCAATTCTACCAGAACATCTAATATTCTGATCTTCACTCTATGGCCAGATTTCATAGTTGCTTGGCCATATTCACCATTTATGTCTACATCTTATTCTACTTCTATATATCTCTGAACATGCACATGCATCTCTATTTATTATTGAGAATAGAAAACGCTAGAGATCCCAGAGATAATCCTTATCCCTTCAAAATAGATCTTGCTCAACTACTTCCTAAATTTATGATTATAATGTTTTTTTAGATCTTTCACATAATTTAGAAATCCTAGAGATTTTCTCAATTTTTATAAACTCTAGAGACTTTTCTGCCAGAATTGAGAAATTTTCCTTTTGAAAATACCCCTAAATGCTCCTGCTTCAGATACCCATTTCACTCAGGTCTCCTTCATGTTTATATGCTGTTGTGTGTCAGCAACAATGGTGTTCATAAGGGGACGACTCTCCCATGCCAACCCAAATCACTAGTGGAGAGAAAAACCCAAACGGACCGGATGAATTAGGCACTTCCAAGTTCGGTGTCAAGGTTCAAACGACTCCATATCCCTGCTAGGGTAGGATACATATCATATATAATTTAAATGTCATAGTATTTCTAGGATATGGATTGGGTTGAATATGTGACATATATCAAGGTATGGACAGGGACAAATATATTCACGAAACTCCACGGTGTTACCTCAGTTGGCTGATGTACCAAGTTCCAACAAAAGGCAAAACAGACTGTCCAGTCAAATACCAGAATGAAGTAGCGATTTCAATGTAATTGATATGTGGAATAGGGATCTAAGTCTTCTTACTGAAGTTTTTGCTGCTTTTGCCAAATGGAGGACATTGATTTGACCTTGGTAGGTGAATAGTTTTAAAATGTTTCCTTAACCATTGTTAGCACGAGAAGTATTGTTAGAATCTACAAACCGAGGAAATTAATTGTATGAATTTCATGACCCTTGTTTTGGCTGAGAGAGTTCCTACAGGACAGAGATTAATGAGACAGCAGCACTTAATGAGCGGATTACTTACGGGAACAGCAGCAAGATGCTAATCAGAGTCAGCGTTGTGAGAGTTTGCTTGGATAGATTTGACATTAATATTAATGAATAGCATGTTAGGGTTAAAGAGAAATAAATATAACAATCAAGAAATACACATTCAAACTATGTACACCATGATTATCTGGAAAACCCCAATTGGGGGAAAAATCAACCAATAATAGATCTATTATTGTCTTTGGCTAAAACACAACCAAGCGGGCCAACAACCTAAGCTTTCACCGCTCAACCATGGCGACCTACAATGGAGAATACACAAGCCTTTTAAGGGCTTCAACTATATGTAATACCATGGGCTCAATACCATGAGTCACCACTACTAGGTGCCCTAAACCACAACTCTTAACCATAACTGTTGACATAACCTCAACTCCACCAGAGGGTCAAGTTTATCTAACAATCCCCCCTTTAAACTTGACTTTGGGTTTTCCTTGGCCAAATCTAGCCAAATCTGCCAAGTGAGCCAACCACCACTCACCTCCAAGCCCTACCCAGTTAATCTTAGGGTATTTGATAATCTCACAAGCTGTCCTAGTTCAGCATGCTTCATCATACCACCACGTGCATCCCCATATCACCCAAGTGGACATTCAGACTTTACCAGTGATTTACTGGGATATGCATGCCTTACCAGGTCTTACAGTCGTATACCCATTTACATGAAAATTTCCATTTTATTTTTATTTTGTTGCTATCTTGACCCACACACAACTTGAACTGCTGCAAGTTTAACTATGCATTTCACCCTGTAAGACTCCTATCCCATTATTTAACCCTTCTCTTGTAACTGAATTTTTATTTAAAAAATTTTGTTACTATTTCAGAATAGAAATTTTTCTTTAACCATAAAAGCCCTTCAACAAATTTGTTCTAAAAAAAAAAGAATTACCCGACTTTCTTGATTTTTTAAATTTCCAAAAAATATTCCCAGGGCTTGCATTTTCTTCTTGCTCCTCATCGAACCATCACTCAATGGACATTGTTGGTTTGTGCAACGAGCTATTGCTTCAACCAGCGCCACCACTTCGTGGATGGGAACATTTCAAACAGCTATCCAAGGCTCTTGCCAACCAGAGCTCTAATACCACTTGTTAGGGTTCAAGAGAAATAAATATAACAATCAAGAAATACACATTCAAACCATGTACACCATGATTATTTGGAAAACCCCAATTGGGGGAAAAACCAACCAATAATAGATCTATTATTGTCCTTGGCTAAAACAAAGCCAAGCCGGCCAACAACCTGAGCTTTCACCGCTCAACCATGGCTACCTACAATGGAGAACACACAAGCGTTTTAAAGGCTTCAACTACATGTAATACCATGGGCTCAATACCATGAGTCACCAATACTAGGTGCCCAAAACTACAACTGTTGACATAACCTCAACTCCACCATAGGGTCAAGTTTATCTAACATAACAAATTGTCAAAAGAGGAGGTGAAGTGGAGATTGCATACAAGCCAAGTTTGTTGTAGGAAGAGGCCAAGTTTGTTGTAAGAAGAAGCCAATGAAACTCTTTGAAAAGGAAAAAACCTTGAGAGATTTGTCACAGTTTGAATCATTTGACATGAGAATTCCCACATTCTTCTACAGGATTCAGTATGATCTCAAGTGAAATGTGCAGGTTTTGTAGACGGGCTTGATGGAAACATCTCATTGAAGACATGTTCCCAACAATATGAGACTTTGGAAGTGATTATGCTAACCAGCAAGTCAATTCATTAAAGTAGCGCCATGTATCCTATAATTCAGCAGGTCAATTCATTAAAGTAGCGCCATGTATCCTATAATTGGAGAGGTTTCGTTATTCAAAGAAGTCGCATTGTTTGATTTATTTAGAGGGTTTGATAGGCTGTAGCTATAGGTTGCCTATTTGAAGCAGACAAGCATGATTTATTCCCTTACAAGAGTATGGTATGAAAGATGCTGTTTGAGAAGGTTGACCTGGTTGAAAACAACTACAGCAGAGGCTTGCAGCAGTTTTCTTAGGTCACCAAAAGTTCATTGAAACCGCAATTTGAGACAGATAGCAGCTAACAAGAATATGAGAAAAATTTAAATTACTTTGTTAACATAAACGAATTATGAAACCAACCCATTAAACAGTTTTTATGTTGCTCAAGTAATTATCTGGTAACAAAAGTTGAACTATTCTACAGAGCTGCAAACTCTTCGGTTAAGTTCATCTTAATGTATTCACTCTCCTGAATAGTGTTATGAACGTCTGATACCATGTCATCACCACGAACCTATCAAAAATATGAAAACAAACGACAAATCGAGAGAAAATGTCCACAACAAATTTGGCAACATCTTAACTATCACTTTATTTACAAATAAACCATCACTTTATTTACAAATAAAGCTGTACCTGTACTATTTTACAACCATGAACCAATCTCAACTATCAGCATTACAGAAGCACTAGACACTGCTGCTTTCGGTGTGTTGTTTATAACTCAATACTGCGCTGTACTATTTTGACAAGGATTCAACAAACTCAACAATCGTCATAACCTAAACAATAGTCACTGCTGTTGTTGCTGTGTTCTTTGTAACACAGCACTGCCATCTTCTGCAGAGGTTTTTATTCAGTTGTTGGCGCAGCTGATCAATAATCCCCCACTCGTACTGGACAATTACGAACACTACGCTCGTCTAAAGACAACGAATTTTTCACACCAGGCAGCTTCCGACACCAAGAAGCATCAATCACTTCCAAAGATATCAACGTTTCAAGGCACCATAGCTTTGATATTTAATTCTATGAAGTTTTGGTGTTTGGAATTGATTTGCAGTATTCTCACCCATGTTCACATCTTTGGAGACATCACCCACCAATACACCTTTAGTGTAAGAAGATACCAGCAAAATAAATGCAAGTCCCATCCCAACTCTAACTTCTTAAATTTTGGTATTTGGAATTACCAAATTTTGCAATACTCCCACCCTAGTCCAACTGCAAAACTCCCCTAATTGCCTCATTTCTTTACCAGAATACAAGGTCAGATGTTGGCAAATAAGCTATCAAGGCGCCTCTGTTTACCTGTGGTCTTTGGAATGTGTCAAAGGGGAGCCCCATATTTTTTATTTTTGCAGTTATAGAGGCACCTGTAAATGCAAATATTTAGGTTTCAGCTACAAGTGGATGATAAATGAAATAGACTGAAATATGAATCAAGAGTCCGCGTTTGTCTACCTGAAATTCATGCTGCCACAATAGTTGTAATTTCCTCCCAATCAATTGTAACAATCTGAATTTCTCCACATGAATCCAGGAATACATAAAGCATAAGATGTGGCTACCCATCTTCACAATCTTCTTCCTAAATAACCATCTTTGGCTGCAACAAGGTACTGGTTCTTCATAACACAAAATTGGGAAACAGTGAATAGATGCCTCAGACAGACGCCGAGAACCTCATCCCTTATCTTTGCTATCACAATATTTTTGAACATCCGTGAACTTCCGTCATTAGCTGTTCATGGAAGAAAAATATACAGATTTATCATTCAGCAGGTAAACAAACTTGAAAAATGTACAGTTCTATCACTCTTCATTATCTACTAATTCACTGAGGAAAAATATACACTGCATAGATCTATCATGCTTGGAATAAACAAATTTAAAATATTCATTTTATATAGAAGACACTGATTGAAACGATTGAAGCACTTACACAAGACGATATTAAAACTTCAATCTGTGTTGTTGGTCGTCTGCTTGAAACGACTACGAAATCCATTTCTCCTCGGCAATATTTCTCCCAAAATTTTTGTCGTGGTCAGGTGTGTATATTGGCATTTGTTATTTAAATTTCGAAAGCCCATATTGCTGCACCATGTATTCATCTATGAAAAAAGGATACAACATAGAGTGATTCACAAATTCACTCATAAGTAAGGTGTAATTTCCTTTCAACAAGCGCCCCAAACACTTTTAATGATAACGGCAATCTATCATAATGTTTGATAAACCGGTCTACCAAATCTATCGGTTGGATTTGGCTTGACTTATTACAAGATCGGAAGATGGATAACCCCTTGAGTTCACAGCAAGGTCGAGTTCATCCAAGCACCAATTCGATTGCCCATAGTTTGCATAAAATATGGCAATGTGAACGGAAACTGTTTGAACATCGGCTTCTCCTCTAAAATAAATGTGTTTCCTCCTTCCATCATTTCCATAGCACTCTTAACCCATTAGCTGTTAGTTGACCCTAAAGATTAGAGTGTAAAATGTTCTTGACATCCAGACCACGGTGATTTAGAAATACTTCGTACTACTCGATGGTAGAGGTGAAAACGTAAAATGTTCTTGGCATCTAGACCACGTGGTGTGTGAACACATCGTTACAGCGATGATAAGTCTAGACGGAGTTGGAGGCCGAGGAGAGAAGATGGAAAAAAGTCATCGTGAAAGACAGCGGTTGCCATTGATGAACAGAAAGATGAAGTCGAAACAGGTAAAATACTAGATAACAAGATAGCCATTCCCCCGAAACCCTCATATGAAGCTCAGCCCAACACATGATCGCTGGAACTGCGCTCTGCAATGTTGACCTACGCTTTCAGTGGGCGACATCCCAGTATCCCACCACATTAAGATTCTTTTGTTAGTTGCGACAGACAGGCGTTTAGTGCTTGACAATTCCTTAGTCATTACGTGGAACTTTCTAAACTGATAGTGTGGACCATGACTCCCGTTCACCAACCACTACTTTTGCTTTGCAATTAATATTCGTACCACATTATTCCATCGAATGACTCAACTATCGACATGGTTAATAGGGGGCACATGGCCATGACAGCGATTTACTCGGTTTTAAAACTTATAAAAGTAATCTTGGGTACCAGAGAGGTTGGGTTCCATGTGGGGTTACCGGGCAACTTCCGCTTCTTAAAAAAGATTTACAGGGTGGAGAACAGCATCATCCATGACGCTAATTGGACGTTGATTTCAAATTTAAAAAACAATCTTCAAGATTTGAGCATACCCCGTGAAGCACGCCAAACGAGGTAACAATATTGTAGAAACAAGGTTCTGAACCATGATCAAATTTGAAGGGTTATTCTTGATTTTGGAATGGTATATATTTATTTAAGCCTTCAAACTTTGACGGTTATAAAAGAAGTTGTATTTTTATTGAAGTTACTTATTAAATAAATTCGTGTTAAAAAAAATCTAAAATGAAATAGTGTTTTTCTAAATTTTAAAATTTAAAGAGTAATTATATTAAAATATTATAAAATTTCAATATAATTTAGTAAATAAGGAAAAATTTAGTAATGTGTTTTTTCTATTCATTTAATCATATTTAAAAGTATTTGGACTTACATTATTGAAAATATAAATCTATATGCTCAATGAAAATAGCTTACTAGTTTTCATTTGTTTCCATACATCATAATAGCGTTCAAATTTACCTCATTTACAACATGAGGTGTACTAAGAGATAGAAATATTAACATATCTAGTGTCTCCAATGAAAGCCTTGATCTATCATCATTTTTTTATCCTGATAGAAGCCTCTTTATCACATTGATGTGGTTGTTGGGATAATGAGAATAGTGTGTCATAATTGCATCAAATATGGAAAGTCTTCAAACCATTTATGTTCATCTCCACATAGGTCCCTTTATACATATGCTTTTTACGGTATGACTTAGACATAGTACAAATAAATTCAGCCATTTCACCCAAACATCTAGTATTATCCACAATAGATGATTCCCCAATGTTGTAGGTTTTAACCCTGTAAAGAAAATACCTGCAAACGAATTCTTAAAAACAAAAAATATACAATGGCAAGAAACACAAAACAAATACACAGAGATTTTCCCCTGGATCTTGTTGTAGCGGCTGCAACACCCTCCAAAATTTTGGCTTGCACTCAAATTTCAGAGCCTTCATTGGTTTTTCCTTTGATGGTCGCAAACACTCGAGCTCATACATCCTTTAAAGTCTTTTTCACCTTTTTGCTTGCTTAGTCAACTGTTATCTATTGGCATGTTGACTGCTTTTTCATGCTTGTGATCTTGTTCTGGTGAGGTCAAAGGTTTGTTTTGTGTGTTTGGGTTGTCTTAGATTTGTGAACATTTGTCTCAATCACACACAAAGTTGTAAACAATGTCGTGCAAGTGTCGTCACAGTCGTCCAAAGGTCTATTTCAAGTGTCACACTTGTCACTTTCAGCACTAGACAGTCGTGCAGAAGGTCATGATTTTCTATGTTGTCCCGATGGTCAATGTTGTTATGATTTCGAAGTATGTTAAGTGTGTGATCACAATGTCAAGTCCTCAGAGGCACACTTGCTCTTGCACTTAGCCATTTTCCTGAAAATCCTTCCCACCGGACACCCCCCTTTTCACCAGACCTTGACTGAGCTACACTGCGTAGTCTCAGCCCTCAGTGGTGTTTCTCTGCTTTCTGGAACTGCGCAATGTTGGAGGTTTTCCTCCGGGTTAATTGCACTACACAATCCCAAAAGTGAGCAACCTGCCTTCCTCTCATAACTGCGTAGAGACTGCCTCAAAGCCTGATCTAAACTATGCACTCTGCAAGATCATTTATCAAGCCTCTTGCCCGCTTGATGGAACCCCGCATCCCATAGAGACCTGAGGCTGCACTGCTCCCAGAAACTGCACAAAGGTGTCCTCCTAGTGACCTCCCTCAGTCGGGACTCTCTCCTCTGGTCCCTTTATTGTTCGGCCTTGTCTTCCCTCTCGAAATTATGAAAAGGTGTCCCTTAGGGTCCCACCTTACAAGCTGCCACTACTGTCCTCAACTACGCAATCCTGCCTCCTAGTAGCCTCTACGAAGTTTTCCCCAACAGTGAAGATTGTTCCCCGGAGTTCCCAGCCAAGCCAGAGTTGTGCTCTGCACAGTCTCAATAGCCAGTTCACCTCCTTGTCACCTGGAATTGCACATTGCACAGTTGTTGGGCCCTCTTCCTAGCCTATCATTTGTCTCAGGCCCGGAAAACGGAAAAAAATGCATGCATCTTAGATTACGAGGTTTTGGATTTGATGTCGTCCCGTCATGAGTGAATTGCAAGAACAGGTACACTGATGGATCATGGAGAGACAATAGACGATATGAAGAAGGAACGCACATGCTAGAAGACTTACTTGCAGTTGGACGGATGAGAGAAGCACATCCAAGAGTAAGCGAAGGGAAAACATGCATACAACCATCTTGCAAGACCAAGACCATCGAATACCCTGTAGCGCGAAGCCATGCGAAGGAAAAGACAAAGCACACCGAGAGTACATCCATCACTTAGCAGCACATTAGCTTGACATGGACACCATAGCTAGCCAGTACACTTCAACAGTGTCATGTCAAGTTGTGTCATGAGTTGTTTAGGCCACATCCCTATTATGGGCCATATCTGTTGTAACCAAATGTAATGTGAAGTGTATGTCCAATGGACACACACATGAAGATGAAGAGTCATGTAAGTAGAAAAGTCATAGGAAGTTGAACTATCATGAGGGTAGTCCAAGAGTCATAAGGGTCAAGCAACACCCTTGGCTATATATACCCCTCCCATTAAGTACTTTTCACCTTGGTTCCTCCCACATAGCCTTTAGAGTGTACAGTTAGTACTTTGGGGAGTGAGGAGTGGCTCAAACATCCCACTACTGGGACTAGTGATGTATGGTGTACAGATGTGTCTTGGAACTTTTTCTTAATTCAAAAGCTTATTAAGGTCATCACATTTTCATGCATGTTTTGTATATGTTTGTAAGACTATTCTTTCGGTATTTGTAATGCATGTTTATTTCACCTGTACTAAGATTGTTGAACTACGTTAATTTTTTTAGTACTTACATTGTTGAGAATGTGTTGTATTCATTATCATTTTTGTCTCATCCCCGTGGACTACTCCACAGGATACTAGATAGACCATCCTTATGTATTGGTTATCACCACTGTCACATCCTTCTCGACTACACTGAGGGATACTCAACATACCATCTTTGTTTTTTTGGCTATAGTGACCATCACATCCATGTGGACTACTCTGTTGGGTGGTGTACATGTTTCCCCCCCCTACTCCAGTTCTAATGACCATCACATCTGTGTAGACTACTCCAGTTGGGTGGTGTATGTGTTATCCCCTTCACCTCGGTTTTAACGATTGCTGCATCTGTTGTAGACTATTCCACTAGATGTTGGACAAACCCTTCTGGTTCATGTGTGTCTCTTCCTGGGTGGTACTATTACCTATCACTTAGAGGCTCACTTACTCTCTCCCCCTTTACAGTATGATAGCCAAGACACTAGTTACATTACGCACTCACTAGGCATACTCACCTCGCTTTTTGAAGACACTAGCATAACACTCTCATGTGCTAAACAACAAGAGCTAAGGAAAATTTCTAAGTAAATGACAATCGGGCCATCGTACCAGATGGGACTCCTACATCAAACGGTGTGAGGTCTAATTAGGACTTCATATCGAGGAGATCCCTTGAATGTTGACAGGTCCAACACTGTCAAAATTTATGGCACTAGAAGGAGGGCCACAAGCAATTTATGGTTGATTTTCCTACCGACCCAACTCATTCATCATCTGGTCAAGGTAGTAACACTCACTCCCTCTCCCCTACAAGCAACTCTGAACTTGGCAATTTCTCGCCTCCCAGTCCCGGACGCGAAATCTCGTATTAGCATATCTAAGTTGTCCATCCCATCACTCGTTAGTTCACTAAAGTTGTTGGATTGATCCCAAGTGTATACACTCTTCCATACTCTCAAAAGAAGCACACGACTACTCCCACAAGAGTGGTAATCTCATCTGTGGAAGAAGAAATCTTCACCACCCTTGAAGAGCTAGAAAAAGTTGTGGAAAAATAAGAGGAACCTCCAATCTTTCGAAAAGAAGAAGAAGATGACCTCTTACTCTTGAGCTCGAGTTTCGGCACAGGAGGCGGATGAGAAGGCAACGGAAGAGGTGGAGGCAGAGACGAACCAAAATATTCAGAGAGTGAACCTTTAGACTAGAAGAAGAGGAGGAGGAAGATGAAAAGGAAAACGTGGGTGACGATAATTTGGAATGGATGGCTCAGGGCCTATTGGCACTTACTGGTGTCCTATACAAGATGCCAAAACATGCAGAGAAGGTTTTAACGAAGTATGACCCTAACAAAATAGTGAAGGTAGAAGATCATTTAGACACGTTCTACCTACATCTACAGACATTCAAGGTACATGTCGCATGCATATTGTTCCCATCTACCTTGGATGGTAGCGCAGCTGTATGGTATCACAACCTTCCACCAAATTCCATCCAGAACTGGGGGGCATTCAAAAGAATATTTCTTGAGAAGTTTTTTGAAGACAAGACCCCCACCATGTTGCTAAAGGAGCTGGGTAGTCTCAAGATGGAGCAGAAAGAGAAGGTTAAATATTTCAATCAGAGGTTTAACCAAATCCTGAACAAGTTCTTAGCAAACACCAAAACTCATGACTCCATCACCATTGACTACTACACGTCTTCCCTGTTGACTAGTATTGCATAGTTCATCAAGCGAGTTGTGAGACCAACTTTAACAAAAAATTGTGAAGAGGCTATTCCCGTGGAGAAAGACCTGCGCGCTATTGGAGTCATTACAAATGACAAATCCACTAAGAACTCTAAGGACACGGGAAAGAGGTATCAGGCCTCTATGAGTAAGGCTAAGGAAAAGGAAGCAAGTCACATTCAGAGCCTTACTCGTCTACTCAAGTCCTGATTACCAAAGTTGTTGAACTCAAACAAAGAACGAGCAAGACAACCGTGAGCAGCAGGCCTTCCAGGTACCAGCCAAAGAACAATGTGGCTTCAAGCAACAGCAGCAACCAGCCATCCAAATCTAATAGAGCTCTAGCCTGGTGTTGAACCTTGAAAAGCTCGCCATAGACTCGTACTGCTCATTCCACAATGAACACCATTCCGAAAGAACACGCTCGGATTAGAACCGTATGATGAGAAAAATGGACACACATCTCTGAAGGCAACGTGGTCAATGAATAGGTTGAGCCCAACATTGAAGATAAAGAAGATGTTGCATCTGATGAAGCCCCAAGTACTAGGCACATAGTAAACATGTATTAGTGTTCCTGCACAACCTAGAAGACCACCACCAAGAAGGAGTCTCCGAGTGATAGGCTAACCTCGAAGAAGAAAAATTGGTACAGTTTGGGAAGTTAAGGGGGCCCCAATGTGATTGAGATACTGAGAGACAAAATAAGACAAGGCATACTAGGGATAGTAGATCCGCCGATCAACTAAACACAGAAAACTCAGAGCAAATCCAGGAAGACAGCTACAACAAAGAAAGTTTCCATGGGCAGCAAAGACAAATTCAGTCTATCAGAAACCGCGAACATAAGTCTACCCCTGGACATCTCGATGAGTCTCCCTGCTCTGGATTACAACATTGTAGAGGACATGAAGAAGACTTGTGCAAACATATCTCTGTATGAGCTAACCAAAATCATGAAACAATGCAATATTCTTCTACACGCACTTGGGTAAACCTCTACAGGTGATGCTACCTCTTCCAACAAGGGAACAAGTAAGTTTCTTGACACACTCGCATCCGTGCTCAACCCGCTCTACATAGAGGAGGTGAACTCGCTCTGCCTGCTATGCTTGTTATCATTCGAAATATTCAATTTCAACATCCACAATTGTTTGGTTGATTCTAGCGCATCAGTCAATGTCATGCCACTCTCCATCGCTAAAAAGATCAATGCCCAATGTAGCAAGATGACTGCGCAAATTATCTAACTTGACAGAACATGTGTACCAACAATTGGTGAACTTTGGGATGTGATCATCCAATTATTTTTTGATGGATGAGTTCATCAATGCATCAATATTGTGATTGTGGACATCTTGGAAGCATATGGCATGTTGCTCAACAGAGACAGGTCAAGCAAGTTGCAAGGATACTTTTCCATTGATTAGTCACACTTATGGCTTCCATACAAGGGCAGAAACAACCAGATCCGAGTGTTGTCAGAGATATACATGAGACACAATGTGACTCCCTCGAATGCAGAAAATGAACTATTGGCTTTCACAGAGCTAGTGTTCGACAATTTCTTTCTTGAAACACAGTTGGGACACTATCTTGCACAACCATTCCCGACCCCACCAGAAATGTAATTGGGCCTCCTTCCATGCCCAACTGGTGGAAATGAAACTTGTAAAGTACGTTGTAACAGTAGTAGCAGCAGTGTTAGTTGTACTAGTGTGGCAAGCGGTCCTTGTACAGATTATATGTGGACCTTGTACTTTGATAGTTCCAAAATGCATAAGGGCTCTAGAGTCGATTGTGTCTTAATAGACCCGCTACAGAGGAAACACTTAATCTCTATTTGCTTCGAGTTCGAGTGCACGAACAACACCACTGAGTATGAAGCACTCATCTTGGGCTTACAGAAAGCCATCAACCTCAACGTTATTGTGCTCAAAGTCGTAGGTGACTCAGAGATCGTGGTGCGTCAGGTACTTAACACCATACATTGTGTGTCACCCCGTCTTAAAAGTTATCAACAAGAGGTATGATGACTCATCTCTCAATTCCAAGATTTTAATATTACTTTTGTACCAATAATGCGTAACGCATCTACAGATGCCTTGGCAAACACAATTGTTAGGATGACACTGTTAAGGGATAGATTTTCTGTTGAAATTTTATATAAGCCATCTGTCCCAGAAAACATCACTAATTTATGTGTTTTTGATTATGATCAACAAATATTGCATTTTATGGCCAATGCTGACGTCTTCAAAGATGCAATAATAGATGAGGACGAGCATGAGCAGTCTCTGCAAGACGCAATTGATGCAAGAAAAGGCAACCTCATCCCTAAGGGTGTGGTATCAATCGAGAATCTGTATGAATTGTAGAACCACTTTCAGGGACCTATTAACGCCAAAACCCACATCTATGCATTCTTGCACGAACAAATTAATCTGGGAACATATGATGATCTGAAGTTTGTGAATCTCAGTATGTGTTGCACACCTCAAGAGCAGGAAGATTTCATCTGCCTCTTCAAGCAGTACTAAGATGTATTCGTGTGGACATACGATGACCTCAAGACATATGACACATGAATAATCCAACATGTTATACCAATCAAAGAAGGGGCCAATCCTTTTTAGTACAAGCTAAGGAAATTTCATCCTTCACTTGAGCCTCTCATATAGAAAGAATTGACCAAGTTGTTGGATTCTCGGATCATCTACAAAGTTCGTCATTCCACATGGGTTTCTAACTTAGTCCCTGTTAGAAAGAAGTCTGGGGAGATCCGCATGTGCGTATATTTCCGTAACCTCAACCGTACATAGGACAAATACAACTACCCAGTGTCATCAATGGAGTATATACTGCACAGTATCTAGAGAAAATATGTTTTCTTTGCTAGACGAATTTTCAGGATACAACCAGGTTCTGGTAGCAAAGCCTGATAGACTTAAAACAACCTTCCGTACCAAGTGGGGTACATTTTCTTTTTGAAGGATGTCATTTGCGCTGATAAATGCAGGAGCAACCTTTCAATGTATAATGGATATCGCCTTTCATGGTCTTATCAGACAGAGCACAGTGGTCTACCTCGATGACGTGACAGTCTTCTTAAGGCAACGGTTAGATCACCTGTGCCATCTCAAGAAAATCTTTGAGCGATGTCGAAAATATGGAATATCCTTTAATCCCAAGAAGATCATCTTCGTAGTGTCCGAGGGAAACCTGCTTGTACACATCATTTCTAATACTGGGATCAATGTAGATCCAGACAGAGTTTGAACCATCATGTAGATTCCTCACCCCATGAACAAGAAAACCATGCAGTCTTTCCTAGGTAAGATCAACTTCCTCATAAAATTCATCTTTGATTATGCATAGATTGTCAAACCCATCCAAGAGATGATCAAGAAGGATGCAATCTACAGTTGGGGAAAGAGAGAAAAGGATGTGTTTTCCCATATCAAGCAAGCTAGAGAATAAATGCTTGTGTTGTATAGCCCAAACTTCAAAAAAGATTTCTTGCTCTATAATTTCGCTTCCAACACCTCACTCACCATTATTCTCACTCATAAGGATGAGATGAATAATTAGCGACCCATCTCCTTCTTGAGCATGAGCCTATAAGGACCTAAGATCAACTATCTCGCCGTGGACAAGAAAGCATATGCAGTATACAAGGCGGTAAATCATTTTAGACCCTACCTTCTAAAGAACCACTGGATTATATTTGTGTCATACCCAACAGTTCGATCACTACTTATTCAGCAAGAGCTTGGTGAAAGAAGGGCAAACTGGGTGACAAGACTAAAATACTATGATCTTGACATCAAGCCAGCTCACACCATCAAGGTTCATGGTTCGTGTAGACTAGCAACAGAATCAGAACATGCGTAGGAGGAAGAATAAGAACTCGTAGGTTGGGAGCAAGAAATTGAAATGTACAATGTTAAGCAAGCCTCACCCACTTCACACAGAGACTCTTGGTACACAGAAGTGCACTAATACCTTAAGCATGACACTATGCCCTCTCACTTTTCCATGTAGCAAAAGAGGGCAATCTGACTCAAAGCTCTATCTTACCAGTTGGTGCATAAGGTGCTTTATAGAAAGCACCACAATGGTGTCTTGCATAGGTGCCTGGAGGCACAGGATTAAAAAAAGGTGTTACTTGACCTCCATGATGGATCATCCAGGGGACACTTCGTGGGTAACACAACAGTGCACAATGTCATGCAGGTCGGTTTCTACTAGCCTACATTATTTAAGGATGCACACGCTTACGCTCGCAATTTTCCGGTCTGTCAGAGATGCGTCGACTGAAACTGAAGGTCAGCAACCTCACTGTAGCCTGTTGCAGTGGAAGAACCATTCAAACAGTGGGGCTTGGATGTCATTGGGGAGATTTTCCCACATTCATTAAAGCAACACCGCTACATTCTGACCACTATAGATTACTTCACGTGGTGGATAGAAGTAGTTCTGTTGAAACAAGTGAACAACCAGGAAGTCATCAGCTTCCTACAACAGAACATCATTTCCAAGTTTGGCGTTCACGTATCACACATTTTTTACAATGTAGTGTACTTTTATTTATTAAAACTTTATGACTTTGAATTCAAAAATGGTATTATGTTGAAACATTCTGCTAATTACTACCAGCAGGGAAATGGTCTTGCTGAGTATACAAAGAAGAACATCATCCCCATTATCAAAAAGACCATTTACTTTGAACAACAAAATTGGCATTCCGCTCTGGTGAATGCTCTTTGGGCTAACCGAGTCACACCTGAACCTTCTCTTAATACCTCCCCCTACTTCCTGGTATATGGAAAGGAAGCCATCCACTCATCGAACACCTACTTTCCTGCTCTCCAGTTGTCCCAAGGCAAGCCATGTCTTGTAGTTCAACATAGGATGGACGCATTGCACAAGCTACAGGAAGAAAGGATGAAAGCGAAATAAAAATTTACACTCCACCAGAACCATAACAAGAGATGGTTCGATAAGAAGTCTGTAAGGAGTTCCAGCTTCACTCTGGGTGACTTAGTCTTGAAGTGGGACAATGCCCACGAGGACAAAGGCAAACACATGAAGTTTCAATGCCTGTGGATTAGTCTATTCATTATTTACGAGAATCTTGGCCAACACACGTTCCGTCTTCAATCACTAGACGGGAGGATTGACACCCTCCCTGTCAATGGTCAAGACTTAAAATGTTATTGTCAATGATCTAAGGCCGCGCCCTGTGCTATGTACATAGTCTTTTCATTGCTTGTTGTCTTGTTTACTTGTTGTATTTTTTATTTGTTGTTTTGTTTTCCTCACTGTTTTGATTCTTTTCTTTTGTAAATAAAGTGTTGTGTCGCACTACATTTTGGCTTTTGAATTTGTATGTGGCTAAAGTTCAAAGAGTCTTGTGACACTGTAGCACTTGGCCAGTCCTGTGTCCATATTATTTGTGTTTGGTTATCACTTTTGGTTGATGAAGTCTTGATGAAAAACACAATTCGTCTATAAGGAGAGTTTTGGTCAAACCATGAACCTGTGTCCAACATGGGAAACCTCATGCATGTACTCAGTGTTCTGCTTTGGTGTGATCAAGCTTATCCAACTAGTAGAAGTGCAGAAGGGGAAAATCTAAACATGAAAACCTGAATCAAAGGTCTTTACTTGCTTCTCTGAAGGAACAACCTCTTCTGCTCTCAATAAGTTGGGATCCCTCTTCTGCCCCAAAAATATATAAGTGCCTATGCATAGTGCTCTTAAAAAGAATAACAAAGGTGAAAGAAGAGAAAGGCTTCTTGGGCAGAGAGGTGAAGCAGGCAACTCCATCGGGGTATTGTCCAGGATCGTTGGTAGTGGAGCAATGCCTGTGTTCCTACGTGACTCCATCAGGGTACTGTCTAGGCCTGCTGACAATAGAGCAACACCAAAGATGAAAACTTATACTTTGAAAATATTAAGCTCGCGAGCCAAACTACCCTTCTCGATTCGAAACACTATGATCTGGCTAAATCTTATGTTGTGTTCAATTGAGTTGGTACAAGGTGAACCATGTTGTTCCATGGGGTAAGTGGGGAAGTCGAAGTAATCTACACGATGAATCAATACTCCTTGAAGGATCAAGGCCCTGCACTAAAAAATGAACCAAAACAGGGAAGCTGGTATTCAACGAGTGTGTCGCCAAGTGTTTTAGTGGCTGCAACACCCTCCAAAATTTTTTCTTGCACTCAAATTTTAGACCCTTCCTTGGTTTTCATGCCTCAAGCTCATGCCTTGAGCTCCTTTAGAGTCCTTTCCACCTTTTTTCTTACTTAGCCAACTGTCATCTATTGGCATGTTGACTGCTTTGTCATGCTTGCGATCTTGCTCTAGTGATGTAGAAGGTTTTTCTTTGTGTGTTTGGGTTGTCTTAGCTTTGCGAACAACCATCGCACTTACTCACAAAGTTGTAAGCATTGTCACGCAAGTGTCATCACAGTCATCCAAAGGTATATGTCAAGTGTCACACTTATCACTTTCAGTACTAGAAAGTCCGATAAAGGGTCATGCTTTGCTATGTTGTCCCAGTGGTCAGAGTTGTCATGATGTCGAAGTATGCTAAGTGTGTGATCACAATGTCGAGTCCTCACGGGCACGCTTTCTCCCGCACTTAGCCATTTTCCTGAAAATACATCTGATCAGACAACACCCCCTTTCACCAAACCCCAACAGAGCTGCACTGCGTAGTCTCTTCCCTCAGTGGTGTTGCTCCACTTTCTGGAACTGTGCAGTGTTGGAAGCTGTCCTCCGGGTCAATTGCACTGCGCAATCCCAGAGATGAGAAGCCTTTCTTCCTCCCAGAATTACGCAGAGACTGTCTCAAAGCTTGATCTGAGCTATGAACTCCACAAGATCAGTTATCAAGCCTCCTGCCCACTTGCTAGAACCTCACATCCTGTAGAGACCTAACCCTGCAGTGCTCCTAGAAACTGCACAAAAGTGTCCTCCTAATGACCTCCCTCATCTGGGACTCACTGCTCTCAAAAACTTTGCAGAACTGTCCTCTAGTCCCTTTGTTTTCTGACCTTATCTTCCCTCTGGAAACTGAACAAAGGTGTCCCTGAGGGTCCCACCTTGCAAGCTGCCACTGTTATCCTCAACTGCGCAATCCTGCCTCCCAGTGGCCTCTACGTAGTTTTCCCTAATAGTGAAGACTGTGCCACGGAGTTCCCAGCCAACCTTGAGCTGCACCCTGCGTAGTCATTGTAGCTATTCCACCTCCCTATCACTTGGAACTATGCATTGTGTAGTTTTTGGGCCCTCCTCCCAGTTTGTCATATGTCCCGGGCCTCGAACACAGAAAAAATGCACACATCTAGACTAGGAGATTTTGGATTTGATGTCAAGCTGTCATGAGTGAATTGCAGGAACAAGTACATTGATGAATCATGGTGAGATGACAGACGAGATGAAGAAGGAGTTAACATGCTAGAAGACTTACTTACAGCTAGATGGACGAGAGAAACACATCCAAGAGCAAGTGAAGGAAACACATGCATACAACCATCTTGCGAGACCAAGGTCATCAAATACCCCATAGAACCAAGCCATGGGGAGGAAAAGACAAAGCAAACCAATAATACATCCATCACTTAGCAGCGCAATAACTTGACATGGACACCACAGCCAACCAGTACATGTCAGCAGTGTCATGTCAAGTTGTGTCATGAGTTGTCTAGGCCACATCACTACTATGGGCCATATCTGTTGTAACCAAATGTATGTAAAGTGAACGTCCAATGGACACACACATGAAGATGAAGAGTCATGTAAATTGAAAATTCATAGGAAGTTGAACTATCATGAGGGTAGTCTAAGTGTCACAAGGGTCAAGCAACACCCTTGGTTATATATACCACTCCCATTGTATGAGCAAGGACTTTTCACCTTGGCTTCTCCCACATAGCCTTTAGTGTGTACATTTAGTACTTTGGGGAGTGAGGAGTGGCTCCAACATCCCACTACTACGACTAGTGATGTATGGTGTAAAAATGTGCCTTGGGACTTTTTCTTAATTCAAAAGCCTATTAAGGCCATCACATTTTCATGCATGTTTTGTATATGTTTGTAAGACTATTCTTTCAACATTTGTAATGCATGTTTGTTTCACTTGTACTATGATAGTTGAACTACGTCGGTTATTTTAGTACTTACACTGTTGATAATGTGTTGTATTGGTTGTCTCATCCTCTTGGACTACTCCATGGGATACTAGATAGACCATCCTTGTGTATTGGTTATCACCGTTGTCACATCCTTCTAGACTACACTATGGGATACCCGACAAACCATCTTTGTTTACTGGCTATAGAGACCATCACATCCATGTGGGCTACTTCGTTGGGTGGTGTACATGTTTCCCCCCCTACTTCGGTTCTAATTACCATCACATCTGTGTGGACTACTCCACTGGGTGGTGTATGTGTTATCCCCTTCACCTCAGTTTTAATGACTACAGCATCTGGTGTGGACTATTCCGCTAGATGTCGGACATACCCTTCTGGTTTGCGTGTGTCGCTTCCTGGGTGGTACTATTACCTCTCACTTAGAGGCACACTAACTCTCTCCCCCTTTACAGTAAAATAACCAAGACATGAGTTACATTACGCACTCACTAGGCATACTCACCTTGCTTTTTGAAGACACTAGCATAACACTCTCATGTGTTGAACAACGAGCTAAGGAAAATCTCTAAGTAAATGAAAATCAGGCCATCATATCGGATGGGACTCCTACATCGAATGGTGTGAGGTCTAATTGGGACTTCATACTGGGGAGATCCTCTGAATTTTGGTGGGTCCAACACCATCAACATATCCCAAAACCAAGACTATCAGATTGATTTTTCATTATATTCTTTTCAATGTTACAATATATATATATATATATATATTATATATTATATATATATATATATATATATATATTTTATATATATATGTCGAAGCATCCATAAATGCCAATCGATTAACCCTGGATTAGAACATAAATGTAGTTATCTTGACTGGATCTACAAAATACCATGGGAAAAAACCAATCATGCATAAAACCATGTGTGAAATCCATGCACAAAACCATAGGTAGGTCCGACCACCTAATATAGGGTCCAAAAAAAAAAAAATCTCCCACTTGTTGTTTTCTTTCCACAAGGGGCCACATGAGAGCTTAGTTATTGGTCCAGCCCTGCAATGCCCATTGTTTATCTGCACCAAGAGAACTTCTCAGTGCTCACAAAATTTTTCAATGCATCTGCAATATTGTTCAAAGTGTCCACCTTTACAAGCAACACCTTTTTGTCCTCAACCATATCTCTCACAAAGTGATACTTAACATCAATGTGCTTTGTCTTTAAATGATAAGCAGGGTTCTTTGCCAAGAAAATTGCACTTTAGCTATCACATTCTATCCTTATAGCTCACTGTACCAACCCCATACTTGAACACTATCTATGCAACCAAACTGCTTCCTTGCTTGCATGAGTGGATGCCATGTATTATGTCTTTGTAGTTGAAAGTGCCACTACAAACTACCTCTTGCTCATCCAACTGACTACACCTCCAAATAGGTTAAACACATACCCACTTGTAGATCTTCTTTGATCCATATCTCCAGCCCAGTCTGCATCAAAAAAGCCACAAATGTCCAAAATTATGTCCAATCCTGGTCTTCTTTGTAGCACAAACCATAATCACTAGTGCTATGCAAATACCTGAAAACCCACTTCACTACTGTCGAATTCTCCTTCCCCGATTTTGACATAAACCTGCTCAATACTCCCACTGCATGTTCAATATATAGTCTAGTACAAATCATTTCATACATCAGGACACCGACTTCACTTGCATTCGAACATGGGACATGTCCTCTTCCTCTTCTTTTGTCCTTGGACATTGTTCAACAGATAACTTTACACCTACATGAATAGGAACCTTCACTAGTTAACTATCTTGCATATTAAACCTCTACAGTATTGTCTTGACATACTTCCTTTGGTTTAACCAGAGCTTCCTCTTTGTTCAATCTTATTTAATTTCCATGCCCAAAATATAGTTTGCAGCACCAAGATATTTCATGTCGAATTTGGAGGATAATTGGGTCTTCAAATCCTAGATAATTTCTTTGTTATTTCCAGTCAACAACCTATCATCGACATACAAGACCAAATAAATAACACGGTCACCAATTAATTTAAAATACACACAGTGATTTGCTTTGCTTCTGGTGAATCCAAGTCCCCGTATAAATGTATCAACTTTCTGATACCACATCCTTGGTGATTGTTTTAACCCATACAAAGACTTTTTTAACCCATAAAAAGACTTTTTTAACCTGCATACCAGTTCTTTCTTACCCTTCACCATAAAGCCTTTAGGTTGCTTCATGTAGATCTCTTCCTCTAGATCCCCATGAAGAAATGTTGTCTTCATTTCCATCTATTCTACCTCAAAATCAAAAGCAGCAGCAATAGATAAAAGTAATGTAATAGAATATACATTGGCAATAGGAGAAAAAATATCACTAAAATCAATTCCTGGCACCTGGGAATAACCTTTTATTACCAACCGAGCTTTGTATTTCTCCACCTTGCATTATGCATTCGTCTTCTTCTTAACACCCATTTGCTTCCAATGGGTTTTCTTCTAGCCGACAAATCCACCATATCCCAAGCCTCATTTTTGTCCAAATATGCCATTTCATCAACCATGGCCTCTTTCCAAAGTTTTCCATACTCTGAATCTACTGCCTCCCTGACAGTTCTGGGATCATCATCAATATTGAATAAAACAAAATTTGAATGGAAAGCAGATGGACTATACTTTTCTGGTTGCCTTCTTTCTCGAATTGATCTTCTCACGACTAGAGTTTGTGGCTCTTCGTCTTCTGATTCCTCTTCTGCAATAGAGTTCGATTCTTCTTCCTTTAGCACAAACTCTATCTTCTCAAGTTCCTTTGATATGAATTCATGTTTAATAACATATTTCACCTCTCTAAACACCATATCTCGGCGATACACAACCTTCCTTATTTCTGGGTTCCAAAGATTATAACCTTTAAACCATCCTTATACCTAATAAAGATGCACTTTTCAGATTTAGTATCCAACTTGGTTCTTTTCTCCTTTGGAACATGTACATATGCATCACATCCAAATACCCTTAGATGTGAAAGATAGGGTTTCTTACTAGTCCATACCTCTTGCGGATACATCCTCCAACGTTGATGAAGGTGATCTATTGACCAAGTAAAATGCAATCCCCACTGCCTTTGCCTAGAATTCCTATCCTAACCTGACACCACTAAGCATGCTTCTTTCCTTTTCCATTGATGTCTTATTCATTCTTTCTACAACTCCATTTTGATGGGGTGTGTATGGAGTAGTCTTCTATCGTGCTATACCACACTTCTTACAAAACTCTTCAAATTCCTTCTTGTAGAACACTCCACCATTATTTATCCTCAACACCTTTATCTTATTCTCTATCTAGTGAAATACTTCATATTTCTTCCTAATGAAATATATCCATGTATTCCTTGAGAATTTATCTATAAATGATACATAGTACATAGACTTACCCAGTGATGGAACTAACATAGGTCCAAACACATCACTGTGCACAAGCTCTAGTATCCTTTTCGCCCTCTTAGCAGCAAAGGGGAAACTCACCTCATTTTGCTTCCCATATACAAAATGTTCACAAAAATTGAAATCCAGAGAGCATTTAGACATACCTTCTACCATACCATTATCATGAAGTATTTGAAGGCCCTTCTCTCCAATATGTCCAAGCCTTTTGATGCCATAGCATGGTATTTTCTCCAGAGACCACTAGATTTTCTGCTCCACTTTCAGGAACCATAGAATTGTTGCACCCATCAATAATAGTGCTACCCAAAATCTTGTACAAAGTTCCAATCTAAACTACCGAAATCAATACTAGTGCTCCTTGAACCATATTGCCCGTATCTTTCTCAAACATTGTTTTTACACCTACAACATCCATCTTGCTTACAAAAATCAGATTTTGGGTCAATGCAAGAATATACCAAACACCTGAAAATGTTTTAATCCTTCCTCCTTGCAACTTCAGCTTGACTATTTTGCGCTTGACGATTCTAGCCTTCCATTCATCCCCTAAGAAGACATCACCACCGTCATATTTCTCATACTCACAGAACCACTCGCTATGGGGAGTAAAGTGAAAGGACGCGCCTGAGTCAATCAACCATGCCTTATGATCTACATGTGTACTTGAAGAAGAAGCCAAATACACATCCCCACCTTCATCTGAGGTGGTTTTTGCCTCTGTAGAAGGAACACCATCAGATCCCTTTCCTTTCTCAGGAGCTTTAGATCTACAACCCCTTTTGAAGTGCCCTTCCTTTCTGTATTTCCAGCACACCTTTACAGGATTTCCTGGAGATATAGATCTCCCACTCCAGGACTTATTTTTGTTTCTATTCTGGGACCATCCTCATATAGACAAGAAATATCCATTATGGCCCTTGATATTTTTCTGTCTCATATCCTTCAACAACAAGGATGTGACTATTTCATCAAACTGCAAGGTAGTTGTGTTGCTACCTATTGTGACAATTAGACTATCCCATGAATCTGGTAGAGAACACAAAAAACTGATGCACTTATCTTCATCTGAAATTTTTATATCAAAATTTAACAACTTGCTTACCACTGTATTAAAGGAGTTTAGATGCTCTGTCATCGAGTCTCCATCCTTCATCCTCAAGCTATGCAACTTTTTCCGTAGGAACAATTTATTCACTAGAGACTTAGATTGGTACAAATTCCCTAAATTTTCCCACAAATCATTCGCCGAAGCTTCCACTGATACATTTAATAATATTGAATATGATATACACAACTGTATTGTGCTCTTTGCCTTCTGATCCAACTTTTCTGAGTCTTCAACTGACATTATCATTTGTTTAGTACCCAGACCTACCGCAATTCATTGATCTTTATCCACTAGCAGATCCGCCAACTTGAGTTTCCACAACTTAATACTCTGACCATTAAATTTATCAATCTCTATCTTTCCACTTCTTACCATCTTCTTTCACCACAAGAATCGATCCTGTAGATCTCCCACTGAACATGGTCTACCATAGGCCTGAGAAAAACCCCTCAATAGCAAAGGCGTCCCCTTGAATTTGAAACAACTCTGATAACCAATGTAGGTTTTAACCTTGTATAGAAATTGCATGCAAATGAATTCTTAAAAGCAGAAAATAAACATTGGTGAAAGCATAAAACATAAAATATATATACAACGATTTTCCCTTGGATCCCAAAACTAGGACTACCAGATTGATTTTTCATTATATTCCTTTCAATGTTACAATACATGTATACACATGACGGAGCATCCATAAACCCCAATCCATTAACCCTGGATTAGAACATAACTGTAGTTCCCTTGACCAGATCTACAAAATACCATGGGCAAAAAACTATCATGTCCAAAACCATGTGCGAAATCTATGCACAAAACCATAGGTAGGTCCACCCACCTAATATAGGGTCCAAAAAAAAAAGAACTCAGGGTGCTACCCCAAACCCTGTGTAGGGGGGCTCTCGCTCTCCTAAAAACCCCCAGATAGGGGGGAATTCTACCCCCCAACTACACCTGGCACAACGAAGGGGGGGCTAGCTGCACCCCCTCTAACCCTCCCAGAAAGAATATAACACACACCCAACAAATGCTACATTTTTCATATAAACAACCGATGATTCCCCAATGCTACATTTTTCACATAAACATTTTGACCATATTTTGGTTTGATAGTCTATATCATTCACTTCTTCATAACAATGTTTAGGAGTGAAAATATTAGTAGCATCAAATACATGTAAATCTATGAATCTCCTACCTAAATATTCAATCACCTTTCAACAAAACATTTTCCCAAAAGAATACAATCATATAGTGTCCCCAATCTTTCATATTTGGAAAAATTTTAAACCTCAATGGATGTAAATGTACAATAACTACGATATCTACAAATTCAAGGGTTCCTCCTTGTGCATTAACTAAAAAATAAGATGTTTGCACTGCACCTACACCAAAAATGCTTCCCAAAAATCGTTTACGAAGCATGCTAATAGAAACATCTAAAGTAGTGTCAATAGATGTAATATCAACATGATCCTATTGGAACCTTTGATTCAACTTATTTAATTCAACAAGCACATTTGAAAGTAGATGGGTGCAAAAGTGCACTTGAAATATTGATTCCAACTCATATATTTTTTTCTCCCCTAACTCCCAGTCCTTTAACAAAGAATGCATGAGTCTAACAAGTCTTTCCATGACCTTTCCTCTAGAGAGCCACCTTATTTGATGAATTTTTAAGACCTCTAACTTAGTGATTTGAAATGATTATATTAGCTCTTTCAATACTCCACGTCTTTTAGTTGATTTCCCAACCCATGAATAAACTTTGTTTCCAAATTTTTCAATATATTGCAACTCTGGAAAATGAGATGAAACCTTATTGTTCACTAATGCTTCCCTATGATCTATGCAATGGATATCTAATAAATGAAGAGCATCTCGACGAAGTTGAGAAAATAAATCTTCATGAATACCCCTCATGGACGATGCAACATCCAAACCAAAATCAATAAACTTCATCAAATATAGATCCATTTATACTAAAAGAGTTCTCACTACATCATACATACATTGAGTCATTCCATCCTTTATTTGAAGAAAACATATATCCAATTGGTGTTATATAATTCAATCAATGCTTTCATCAACTAAAATTGAGTAAAACAGACTATGTAAAATCTCTTCTTTTAGTTTGTTCGAACACACCTCTTTAGCAACTTGAAGAAACATTTTTCTTGATGTTGTATTTGTGTATGCAAAACATTAATTTGTTAGAAGCACGAGTGGGGTGCAATTATACCTATTCAAGTCACATATTGACTTATACATTTCTAAAGATAAATCATGTATAGCAACAAAATACATTTTTTCAATCACTGATATAATTCTCTCCTTCTAAGCATCTACCATTAGTTCGACATGTTTAGTGATTGGAATATTACTTTGTTTGCTTTCTCCCTTCAAATGTTGTAAATAAAATTTAGAGCTTCTGCTTTTGCATGGCCACTTAGATCACTAACTTGAAGAGTGGTACTTCCCTCTTTTGTAAATGGAGTTTCTCTTTTAAATTTTATACATCAAGAACATTTTATTCTTTCATTACCATTACAGAGTTTTGCAACATAAGCCCACAAAAATCTTGTATTCCATTTAGATTTGAATATTATTTTACGTTTTTTTTTATGGGTTTTCTCTTTCAACAAGCTCTACACTATTTGATTCATCATATTAATGTAGATGAACATCAACTTCATTTTGAATATTACATGGTTGATTAGAATGGTGTGGAATGCTAAATGCATCAATAATTGGAAATTGCTTTTTATCCTTCTTTGGGAGACCAATAGGAAACATTTTTTAAGATTTACACCTATTAAATCAATAATAAAAAATAGAATAAGTAAATAAATAAATTAAAAATCCCTTAGCAAGATCGTGGCAGATAAAATTCAATCTTAGCAAGATGCCATAGGATTTGACTACATATTTCTCGATAGGTTATCCATTGCTTTGTTGAATTATGCAACTTGTAGCTTTATGAGAGAGAACAAATGCTTCATGAAAAATGGTACTTGGAAAAGAAATCTGTATGGATTTAAGGAGTAAAGGAAAACAAGAAAGAGTTTGAATGAGAGTGTTATAGTTGTTGTGGTCCAATATCCTTGGTATAAGATATATTGTTATGAAACCAGCTCACAAAAATATAGAAAATATAGATCAATGCCTCAACCTCTTCAAGGGCGCAACCTCCTTTACATTACACAAATGAACAATTCTTGGATGATACAAATGACAAGACCTCCTTCCTATCTATAGGATTTTAAGGGGTCATAATATAATCAGAGTTGACATAACAATAATAATGTAAGGGCACAATAATAACAATAGTGGGCTTCTATGGGGCACAATAATAACAATATGGGGACTACATGGCCACAAAAATATAATAAGGGGGTTGTACTAATAATAATAAGGGGTTGCACTAGTAGTATAGGGACCTAACATGCCCCTCTCCTTCAAAACGTGTTGTCCTTAACGCTTGAGTAGTTCTTAATGCTTTTGTATAAAGTTCTTGTCCTCTCATGTGGAATATTCAACAAGTAAGTTCTTCCACTTGATGATATACTTTGAAATTGATTGATTCGATAGTTGTTGGGTTCTTGTTTCTGTGACTGCTCCAGTTTCCCATATGATTTTTCATTCCTCATCAAGTTCTGGCAATATTATTTGAGCTAGGATCTTCTGCAACTTTTGAATGAGTGGCCACACTTCTTCTTCCTTCTTCCACTCATCCTTTGCTTCATTTATCCAATCTGGTTGGATAATAGAAATAGCAAAAGAATGCTTCCACATCCTCATCCTTTCTTGAGAGTGCATCTGCAACAACATTTTCCTTCCCTTTTTTGTAGATGATTTCAAAGTCATAACCCAACATGTTTGTGACCCATTTTTTATGTTCCTCTAAAGATAATATTTGCGCTAAAAAGTATTTAAGGCTATCATGATCCATTTTTACCTTGAATTGTCTTCCCCTTAGGTAAGGTCGCCATTTCTTAAGTGCATGTAGTATTGCCAACATTTCCTTCTCATAAATAGCTATCTTGAGATGTAGTCTTAAAATTACCCAATCGCCTACAACAAAACTTCTTTCACTGCGATGTTGATCTACCCGTTGTTTCATTTGATTCTGCACCAAAGTGGCGTTATCCTTTACAAGTTGGAGAACTTGTTGTTGATGCTCGATGTGATCTTTCACTGCTTGAATCTTTTTCTTCTTGATATGTACTTCTATCTTGAGAGTTTGAGGAGTGGTAATTTCTTCCAATGCATTACAAGATATGGTTAGATTCATTTCTTGAT
>APFE030121180.1:110916-141367 GCA_000404065.3 Pinus taeda
GAGTGGTAATTTCTTCCAATGCATTACAAGATATGGTTAGATTCATTTCTTGATGCTCGATGTGATCTTTCACTTATTGAACATTTTTCTTCTTGATATGTCCTTCTATATTCATAGTTTGAGGAGTAGTAATTCCAACCAATGCATTACAAGATATGGTCGGATTCATTTCTTTTTTCTCGAAGTGATCTTTCACTTCTTGAACCTTTTTCTTCTTGATAAGTCCTTCTATATTGAGAGTTTAAGGAGTGGTAATTATTTCCAATGCTTTACAATATATCGTCGGATTCATTTCTTGATGCTCGATGTGATCTTTCACTTCTTGAACATTTTTGTTCTTGATATGTCCTTCTATCTTGAGAGTTTGAGGAGTGGTAATTCTTGTCAATGCTTCACAATATATGTTCGGATTCAGTTCTTCTTTCTCTGGGGTTGGTTCTTGATGTATATACTCTTCTTTTGACATTTCTTGATCATTTTCTTCCTCCTATTCACAATCAATGTAAAATAATTTCTTCTGCACACTTGTGACCTTTAATGTATTTATTATCACAATTGTGACAAAGCCCTTTTGCTCTTTTTTCTTCCAATTTTTATGGTGTCAACCTTGTAGGTTGTGGAAGGCTAGGAGAAACAACACTTCCATCTTTATAGTTGTGAGGGGTAGACTTCCTTGTTGCCATAATTTTTCTTTCCACTTTTCTTGCCAACCTGAATGCATTCTCCAATGAATTAGGTTCCCAAAGACAAACTTCATGTTGAATGTTATCCTTTAAAGTCCTTATGGAGACATCAATCCTCTGCTTCTCTAGAATATCATTTTCCATTATATTAAATGTTTGAAAGTCCTCAATGTGCTCTACCATTGAACACTTTTGCTTGAGATTTATCAATTGGCTAAAGAAGGTGTTTCTCTTTGTATCCTCATGATGTGCTATCATTTCCTCCGTGAAAATTGACCACATAACAAGTGGTTTATGAGAACAAAGCCATTTATACCATAAAAATTGATCCGGTTCTAAATATGAAGATGCAATATGTACCTTTTGTAATAGTTTCACCTCATGTAGATCAAAATATTGCTCCATCTGTAGTATCCAATTTACAGTATCCTTTCCATTAAACTTCCTCATATCGCCTTTTCTTGATTTTAGGAGCTCGATCTTGAAACGACTGTAACTCTATAATTTCAAATCTCCAAGTTCTGAAATTGCGTTTTGCAGTAGCCCTCTGAGTCCTCTTTCTAACCCCGCAATTCTGATCAAGATTGGTGATCCGAATTGGATCCTTGAAAATTATCCAAGTTTCTATGACTGTTTCAAATTATGTCAAACTTCAAAATCTTGTAAACAATGAGCTATTAGGAAGGACCTCTGAACAATGACAGTTTGTAGCCAGCATGGAACAACGAGGACCCTCGGTCAAAGCGGGCTGACTGTTGGCCCATGGAGACCACGCAGTGGCGCAAACTAGCAAATAGGGAGTCTAGATCAGAAAACAGAGGTCGTTTCTGATACGTGATTAGCGCAAAGCGATAATCACGTATCGCAGGATCGAGACTTGGTAAGGGAGAGTCTGTGTACTCTAGTGGCTTGGGGAATCCAAGTACCACCATACTAAGCATCATCTATTACAAGAGACTCAAATTGAGCTCCTCATTATAAAAACTCTGCTTAAAGACACAATCGAAAAGGCCACCACTGAAAGCTAGACCAGGAGATGTAGCCCAGGAGGATTGGGTGAACTCCTTATTAAATTGTTGTGTTTTTGCATTTTCTTGTTGTGTTTCTCTTACTGTTTTCCAATGCCTGTGTATTTCATAATCTTATCGATTTGTTGCTTAAAATAACATAGGCACATCCCAACGCATGAGTCTGTGATACCTTCATTATTTTCCTGAGGTCACCTAGAGGTGATTTAAGATCAAGTGGTATCAGAGCTATAGGTTGTTAAGGTTAGACAAGCTTGTGCTGGATTTAGCTATTGAATGCTAACTATATCAAAGCTCAAATTACAAGAAGGAGAGTTGGTCGAAACTAACCCTGAAATTGGAAGAGTGTATCCTTAGAAGACAATGTCGGAGGAAGGTTCTGTGGGGCCATACCCTCAATTTATAGATAGTTTCCTGGCCATAAGGTCCATGGTAAAGGAAATGTATAAGGACTTTAGAAAACATAAATATGAAGATTCATTAGGCTCCAAACAAGATAAAGGAGAAGAAGAGTCTCTCCACCATGACCACTCAAAAGGCAAAGGGAAAGAAGAAAGCTTTCTCACACCTCCTAATAGCCCTAAAGATAAAAAGAAGACATCTTTGATTAAACTAGATGTTAAATTTGATTTACCAATATCTGATGGAGATTTGAATGCAGAGAAGCTAGAAAATTGGATTAGACAAATTGATGTTTATTGCAGAGTGCAGAGTATTGATTTAGACAAGAGCAAGATTCAGCTGGCCAACCTATGCTTTGGAGGCACTGCCTTGGTTTGGTGGGAAGGCAGGACCCAAGATGACATGGTAAGACTCTTTCTGTCTGGAGTGAATTTGTTTCTGCAGTCAAAAAACAGTTCTATGCACTAGTCTACATGTAGCAAGCCATGATGAGCTAGCAAACTCTTCGACAATTGAAAGGGAAAAGTGTACAAGGTTACACCTAAGAATTTAGGAAGAGAGCTTTGATTCTAGGAATCTCATTAGACTCACCTGAGACTGTGTTGAAGTACATCGGTGGTCTACATAGCTACATGAGGCACACTATCCTCATGTTTAATCCCACTAGTATAGATGAGGTATCTGTTCAAGCTACGCATCTAGAAGCTAGAGGAAATAATGGAAACCCAAAAGTTGGGGGATAATCCCAACCCACTGCAAATAAGAATAAGGAGAAAAGAAAACAGAAATGGAAAACAAGGAAGGCCAACACTACACAGAAAATAAAGTATTCATGCACTCACTGTAAGAAGGATGGGCATGATGATGAGCACTGTTGGATTTTTCATCTGGAGCTGAGACCTAAGAATTTCGAGGGCAAGAAGAAGAAGATTGTTATAGCTATTCAGAAAGATTTGGGGTTAGACTCAGGAGATGAAACAACCATTGCAGCCACATGTATAAAAGGTAAGAATTTTGAAGCATATACTAGTAATTCTACACAATCTACTATTGATGAAGAAAATGAGAGAAAAAGACATGATTTTTTCCATATTCAAGTTATTTCCAAACATCAGAAGATTTATACTTTGTTTGATAGTGGCTCACAAGTAAATCTAATTTCTGAAGCAATTGTAAAGAAGTTGGGATTACTGAATACACCTCGCAAGAAACCATACCCATTAGGATGGTTAAGTGATAAAGCACAACTACAAGTGACTAGACAATGCAAACTCAAGTTTTCTTTTGGGTCAGTTTTTGTAGATGAGGTTGAGTTAGACATAATTCCTTTGGATATATGTGGAATTGTTTTAGGAAATCCTTACTTGTATGACAGAAAAGCTATTTTCTATAGAGTTGAGAACAAGTATCTACTCGTTAAAGATGGAATCAAATACTTTGTAAGAGCTCATAAGCTCAAGAATAATTATACTCTCATAAACTCAGGGCAGATGAAACGAATGATAAATTCATGCAAACAATTTTTCCTGATGGTTGTAAAGGAAAAGAAACCTGATAAAACCAATGTATTTGAGGGTTGTGATGTTAAAAATCAAGCTGATTTAGAAAAAGTTGTTTTAGAGTATGATATCTGTTTCAAGAACCTAAAGGTCCACCACCTAAAAAGGAAATAGTGCATGAAATTAATTTGCAGCAAGATGCTCCATTTCCTAACATTGGAATGTACAGGTTGTCCACTTTAGAGAATGCAAAAATCAAGAAGCAAGTGTAGGAGTTGCTCGAGAAGGGGTTCATTAGACCTAGCGCATCACCATGTGGGTCACCAATCGTTTTGGTGAGAAAGAAAGATGGCTTGTGGAGAATGTGCATTGATTATCGAGCATTGAATAAGATAACAATCAAAAATCATTATCCCCTTCCTCGCATAGATGATCTATTATATCAATTGAAAGAAGCTGTTTATTTTTCCAAGTTAGACTTGTATAGTGGATATCATCATGTTAGAGTTGCAGAACAAGATGCATGGAAGATTGCTTTCAAGACAAAACAGGGATTGTATGAGTGGCTGGTTATGCCTTTTGGCTTAACTAATGCTCCTGCTACTTTCATGAGAATAATGAATGATGTACTCAGACCTTTTCTTGATGATGTTGTTATTGTGTATCTGGATGACATTCTGATATTTAGCAAAACATGGGAAGAACATTTAAAGCATGTTACGCAGACACTAGATGTTTTGAAAAGAGAAAAACTTTATGTTAAACTCTCAAAATGTGAATTTGACAAACCTCTTTGAATTATTTGGGACATATAGTAGGGGGTGGTGAATTGAAGATAGATCCCTCTAAGGCAGTCATTGTAAACTAGCCTAAACCCAAATCTGCTATAGAAGTTGGGAGCTTCTTAGGAGCAACACAATATTGGAGAAATTTCATTTCTAACTTTTCCTTAATTTCAGCTCCCTTACATGCTTTAACAGGATTGAACAAGGTGTTTCAATGGGGAGGCAAACAACAGAAAGCCTTCGACACCTTGAAAGAAAAGATTAGTACAACAACAGTACTAGCACTGCCAGATCTTCAAAGACCGTTTGAGATCCAAACGGATGCCAGTGACTATGCCATGGGAGCAGTGTTGATACAGCACGATAAACCCATATTTTATCATTCTGAGACACTTAATTCTGCAGTAGTTAACTATCCCACATATGATAAAGAATTGTATGCATTAGTATAGAGTGTGAAAAAGTGGAAACATTACTGCAAAGAGACAGTTGTACATACCGATCATCAATCACTTCAATATCTACACTCCCAAATTAAGTTGCAGCAATCAAGACAGTATAGATGGATGGGTTTTCAACAACAGTTTCATTTAGTCATCAGATGTAAAAAGGGCATACATAATAAAGTTGTAGATATGTTATCTAGACCCATTATAAATGCATCTACTATACTTAAGCATAATTCTGTGTTACATGAGAGCTAAATTGAACAATATGCTCTAGATATAGACTTCAAAGATGTATATGCAACTTTAAGTCAAGGCAAACGAGGAGAAGAATTGGATTATCATATTAAGGACCGACTCCTATATCATTGTGGGAAGCTATGCATTCCACAAACTGAAAGAGTAAAGATAATTCGAGAAGCACACACTTCTCTAATATCATGTCACTTTGGGGTAAGTAAAATAGTTGCACAGCTGCAAAGATTTTGTTATTAGCCAAAAATGAACAAGACAATTTCTAGATATGTAAGAGGGTGTATTATGTGTGCTAAAATCAAGCTCAACAATAGAAAACTAGGCTTGTACACTCCATTACCAGTTCCTTCTCATCCTTGGGAAAGTGTTTCCATGGATTTTGTTGGAGGACTGCCTAAATCTAGGAAAGGTCATGATTATCTATATGTTTTTTGTGGATAGGTTCAGTGAAATGTGTATTTTAATGCCTTGTAATAAACAAATTACAGCTGAACAAACTGCAAAACTATTCTTTCAACATGTATGGGTTCATTTTAGATTACCCACTTCCATTATATCTGATCGAGACACCTGGTTTGTGGGAAAGTTTTGGTCAAGTCTATGGGAACTGATGGACACCAAACTGAAGAAAAGCATAGCTTTCCATCCACAAACCGATGGCCAAACAGAAGTAGTCAATAGGACAGTGATCTAGTTACTCGGGGGATATTGCAGTAAGCATCCTAAGATTTGGGATGAACATTTTTGTTATGTGTAGCATGCTTACAACCGAGCCAAACATTCTTCTACACAGGGATCTCCTTTTGGGACCTGTTTCGGTTTCACACCAAGGTCTCCCTTGGATTTTGTCTTTGGTAAGGACACAAAAGTTGAGGGACACAATGATGTGGACAAGGCAACTAGGTTCATTGAACAAATCCAAGAGATCCACCAGGCAGTACAGGAATAGTTGGAAAAGAGCCAGGCCAAATACAAGGCAAGGCATGACAAGCATCGAATGGAGCATAGTTTCCAAGTTGGTGATCAAGTCTGGCTGTATATTAGCAAGGACAGGATGCAAGGTCAAGGTAAAAAGCTAAAACCAATAAGGTATGAACCTTTCAAGATACTTGAGAAAATTGGTGAGAATACTTTTTGCCTTGATCTACCAGCATACATTACAAATCTACTCAGTCATCAATGCAGACAACTTGAAACTATTTGAACCTTTACTAATTGAAGATCCTAAAGAAGAGAGTCAATTCCCTTCTATTGATGACCTGCTACCTGAATATCTTAATGAATTGCAGGAAGACACAGTTCTGGACAGGAAGGTGAGAACAACGCAAAGGGGAGATGTTGAGTACCTCATAATTGGGCTCAGGGGTTCAAAGCCGAGTAGTACAAAATAGATAGAGATTGGACAGGTGAGAAAGTTGTATCCTCACTTAGTCAATGCTTGAAAACCAACGTTTGGTGGTCCAAAAGCTTTTTCAGTGGGAAGGCCATGATTCAAATTGGATCCTTGAAAATTATCCAAGTTTCTATGACTGTTTAAAATTATGTCAAACTTCAAAATATTGTAAACAATGAGCTATCAGGAAGGACCTCTAGACAGTGGTAGTTTGTAGCTAGCATGAAACAATGAGGACCCTCGGTCAAAGCGCACAGACTGTTGGCCCATGGAGACCGCGCAGTGGTGCAAAATAGCAAATAGGGAGTCTAGATAAGAAAACAGAGGTCGTTTCTGATATGCTATTAGCTAATCGCATATCACAGGATAAAAACCTCAGAGAAGGAAAAGCCCTGGCACCTGGTCATGTGAAAAACAGGGAAAACCGTGGGAAAAGCACTATAACTGACAGGCGGGTCCCGCGCTCAAAACTGGCGGAATATCGAGGGCACTTTAAGTGGTAAACGAGTTTGGTAGAGGACCAAGTGATGCCATACATTGAATGATGCGTGACCGGTGGATGAGAGAGAAAACCGCTCTCATCGTAGGGTAACATTCAAGCAGCTCACCCATGCTATAAAAGTGATGACCGTAGGATCTAGAGGCCTCAGATCAATGGCGAAGATTGCACCCAATGGGGGACTGGATTTGACAAAAGAATAGGATGAGGCATATGACATTTGGGGTTCGACATGACCGATGAGCTGGCGAATGAATCATTTCATGCCGAAATAACGACCGTTCGAGGAAAAGCTGGCACTTAGTTCGTAAGGAGACAAGTGGCCACCTTTCTGTGAAATGTTACACAGTGGCAATGACACAAAAGCAGGGAATTCCAATGGACAAAGGCGGGTGATCCGAAGAGCCGGAAGAGGAAGCGAACAGTCAAGGGACGGATTGACTTTAAGCCATGAATAGATAGAGAACACAGTTGAGACATAATAGAGAGTGAAGTAAGAAGCAGATAACAGAGAAGTCGAACTGACCTACAGAGCTAAGGCAGCATCGAGCAGACAAAACTGAGAAGGCTTGAGAGGTTCAAACAATCCCTATGAGGATATCTATCGGGAATTGAGTACCAAATTGGACTCATCCCGTTAAGACTAGTTGAGGTCAAGACATGGTAAGGGAGAGTCTGTATACTCTAGTGGCTTGGGGAATCCAAGTACCACCCTATTAAGCGTCATCTATTACAGGAGACTCAAATTGAGCTCCTCGTTGTAAAAGCTCTGCTTAAAGACACAATAGAAAAGGCCACCACTGAAATCTGGACCAGGAGATGTAGCCCAGGAGGATTGGGTGAACTCCTTATTAAATTGTTGTGTTTTTGCATTTGCTTGCTGTGTTTCTATTACTATTTTCTAGTGTCTGTGTATTTTACAATCTTATCGATTCGTTTCCTAAGATAACATAGACACACACACTAACACATGAGTTTGTAATACCTTCATTAATTTCCTGAGGTCACCTAGGGGTGATTTCAGATCAATTGGATTCTGCAAGGAAGAGTTATGTCAAATCTCCCACAATGACCTGATTATAGACTAGTTCAGTAGAAAGAACTTGTATGAAGTTCCACGTGTCACTGTTTCAACCTTAGTACTTGAAACTGATATCCAGAAAATTAAAGGGTGTCCTCTTTCTGAAACTTCTTACGAAATTTCAATCTGATGCTCAAAACAAAAGTTATGATTATTTTCCCTAGGTCACTTGTTTGGAATGTAATTCGGGAGTCTGCAAAAACCATAACTTCCTCAGATCATATCTCCGCAAATATAGTGAGACAAGTTTTGAAATTCGGACCCACATTTCAAAACGATTTTGTTTCAAATGGGTTTTGTTTTTCACTTCTGAAACGTTGTAGAAAAAAAGTTATAGTGAAAATTCCATGATGACCTGTTTGGAGCAGTGAAACCCAAGAATCCAAAGCTCTGATACCAAATGTTATGAAACTAACTCACGAAAAGATAGAAAAGATAAATCAACGCCTTAAAACTTAGCCTCTTTGAGGGGGAAACCTCCTTTATATTACACAATTGAACAATTCTTGGATGATACAAATGACAAGGCGACCTTTCTTTATATAGGAGTCTAAGGGGTCATAATATAATCAGAGCCGACATAACAATAATAATCTAAGGGCACAATATTAACAATAGTGGGCTTCTATTGGGCACAATAATAACAATATGAGGACTACATGGGAACAATAATATAATAAGGGGGTTGTACTAATAAAAATAAGGGGTTACACTAGTAGTATAGGGGCCTAACATATATATTCTTTTCATAGTTAGTAGATTCATATATTATGATGATAAAAAATTCCACCATTAACAATGTTAATGCAAAACATAACTTCAACACCCATGCCTGGGATGGAAGGATGCAAGCAATTGCATTTAGGGTATTTTTCCACAATGTTGATTTCCTGGGGTGTGGATTCTATAGAAACATGATACATTGTGTGACCATGAAGGTTTTCATTGCTTTAAGGAGTGTTGTATTAAATAATTCATAGAATGAAAAAACAAATGCAAATGAATATATAAGGAGGATAATGAAGAATGCCTTACATTCTAGGGTCGAATGATAACCTTCATTCTGTGGACGATGGGTTGCAATTCAAATGAAAATGGAAAAAATGGATGTAGGGAAAGAGTGCTCAAGGATAATTGAGGAGGAGTGAGAGCACACATAGAGTTGTTGAATGGGTATTCTATACGCTCTCCCGCCCGTGCTAGGTGTAATAAAGCCATGATTGTTGCATGTCTCTTTGTTGTAGGTTATATCATGTCAATGTAAGTTGGGGATCACAGGGAAATGTCCCCAAATCATGACATAACTAGTAACTCGTATGAGGTCGTCCGAAATCATACTGGTCTCTTCTAGGAAACTTTCATTGGTTAAAGTGATTTATGTGTTGTTCCAGACTCCAGACTCTCATAAATTTTAAAAAATATTGGCAGGTTAATAAAAATATTGCCCTTCTTTTCAAATACAAATTTAAAAAAACTTTAAATAATATTGATAGGTTAATAAAAATATTTCTCTTCCTTTCAAATACATATTTAAAAGATATTGACAGGTTAATAAAAATATTTCCCTTCTTAGGGTTTTCCTTTTCCCTCCCCTTAGAGGTGATGCCTGTGGTTGGTCCTTTTCTCCCTTGGTTTATTATAATTTTAAGATATATTTAGCTTTTAAACTTAACCTCCATTGGTATGTTGAAGTGGTTTAATTTTCTATTATCTTAATTACCTAATATTATTCATTATATTATTAGCAATTAATAAGATATTTTTCGAACCATTAATTGTAATAATTTATTTACCTGTTTACAATTAAGTTTGAGTGGTTAATATTTGGGTATATTCAAACTTAAATATTATAATAATTTATAAAAAAAAATCAATATATTAAGATAGAATTACAAATAATTATTAATAAATAATATACCTACAATAGTATCTTATAACCTACTATTATATACGTTATATTTATATTTAATATAACAATTGATAATCATTAGATATAGTCTTAATAAAGATCTTTTTAAGCTATACTTCTTAAAAATTACTTTTATCCGAATAAACCTAATATTATAACTATAATATAAATATGCAATTAGAGTTAAAAGAATAATGACCAACCATTAGGAATATAATTTACCTATTATAATTGTCTAATGATATATTTAGTTTTTAAAAATAGTTTATATATTTTAATTTTAAAAGGTTGAATATATTTTATATATTCAACTTTTAAACTTAACATCCTAATAATATATGAATTAGTTTATTTTAATCCCTTCCAAATTACCTAATATTATATATTCGATAAATAAATTTCGAACCATTATATATTAATAATTTTACCTAATTACATAGGTATAATATTATAATTGGAATAATAATATTTAGGAAATAATTTACTATTTTATTTTTGCTTTGATGATTTTAATTAGATATGTATATATGGAGATTACTATTATAATTTACTTTCAAACAACTATTAGATTGGAAATGATATAAATAATTATTAAATAAATATATATACGAACCAATTATATTAATTTATTATATTCTGATAACCTAATATTGGAACGTTATATGTATATATATATATATATAATATATATATATATATATATATTATATATATATATATTATATCATAAACGATTATTTTATTAATAAACTATTTAAGTAATCAAATGTTTTTCTAACAGGAAGGAGTACTTTATTTATATATTTTTACCTAATTTATCTAAGTTCTGGGAATAATAATGAATTAAATATAGAACTAGAATATTAAATTATTTGACTGGGGTCATAAGGTCAGATTTAGCCGTTATCAATCTAGCCATTGGAGTCTCTGCCCTAACTATTTAACATGCTAAACTGGATCAGTTCTTCAACTTGTCCTAACGATGAACCACACTGGTTGGTTCGAAACGTGTCGACAAATGATTATTTATGTGATTTTGTCGAAGATTCTTTAAACAAAGCTTGTTTCCCTCAGCCCTAAAAGGCCCTTGCATGAGGCCCATCTAGCACCGCCAAATGAGGAAGCAGAGAATATTCATCAACATGAGGTAGAAACAACATCCAAAGTAAGTGCTTTCTTTGATCGATAGAAAGTTAAATATGTGGAAGGTGAGATCTCAAAGCCAAATCTTGATCTTGCAAAGAACGAACAGGGTTTGAGTGAAAGTTTCAAAATGTTCCTTTTGTAAAAGTAAATCCTCTTTCTCCTCTCCAGTTATTTTTTCCTTGGATATTTTTAATAGATATTTTTTTATCACAAAACATTCAAACTCTGAAATGTTGGGTTAACCTCTTCATTTGAATTTATATTTGTGTTAGGAGCCAAGATAACAGGTATCCATCTTCAATGGCACCTGTTGCGAAGGTAATTGGAGCACTTCACCCCCAAATTCTCCTAGTTCAATTCCCATCCTCATCGGTAGACCTGAAGGTAATTGGAGCTCTTCACCCCAAAATGCTCCTAGTTCCATTCTCATCCCCATCTTGGCTGGTTGAACCGAAGAAAATGAAGACCAACTCTTACATCAACAACAACAATGCAATCCACGACGAGGTCCTGTATATTATTACCATGACATTTTCCATTTCAGCATCGATTTTGGCCTCTTTGACTCTGGATATGAAGAGATAGAGGGTGCTTCCCTGTCACCTATCTTTGTTAGATAAAGGGTCAGATGCTCCATTGTAAAAGGCTTCAATGAGTCTAAATAATAGTTTTAATAAAAGGAGGCAGAGGACTATGGGCGATACTAATATTTATTGCTTGCGACCAAAGATACAACGTTCGTTTAGCAAAACATGGGTAATTTCACACAATTTTCACTCTACCACACTGTTGTTAGAACCACATTTATGGTCCCTCCTATAATTGTTGAACAGTCTTCCATGGTTACAATCAAAGTCGTGGTTGCATGTTCATGTGAATGAGGAAATACAGGGATTGATGAAAACCACAACCATAGAAACCCTACCTACATAAAATAAAATCAACAGACAAACAATGGCATTAAAAAAAAACGTGGAATGCAGAGAGAAAATGGTAATGAGGAAAGATACTCCAATTTCAATCAAATATTACTCCCAGTCTGCTCGAACATTCCTAAACTAATACATGGTAGTAATGGTGAGCTCCTCAATTGTCTGAGGAAGTGATTAAACAAGTGGGACAGGGGGATCCTTGGCCTAAGGCCAAAACCTTGGTGTTGCAGTGCAAAGTGCTGACATATAACTAGCTAAATGTGCAATTGTTCAGAGAACCCTACATGACATTGATTTTTTAATCATAAAATCGATCATCAGAATAAATGTATGGTGATTATAACAAGATTCATTACTAGTATAGCAGTGCATTTGAAAAGGTAACGATCTAGAAATCCATTCCACCATGGAAAATGTGTGGCAACACTGCATGAAAAACAAAACAATGATCTCTTCAAACCCCACACGCTCAAAATCTCTTCAAAGAAGCCATCCTAAAAACCATAAATCAAACCTAATTCTACTCACTTTCTTCTAATGGAAACAATTTCATCCCAAATCCTCTAAATTCAAGAACAGTTTGAAACCCCTTGGCGATTGCAATGCCGAGAAAATGAACTTAAGCTACTCATAGCATGCGCGCTTGTGAGAACTAGTTTCGTGGAAAATCCTTCAGTGGTGAGGCAGTCTAGTTCGCAAAAACTTGTGAATTTGACATGATGCAGGAGCATCTGGACTTAGCTAGAAATGTGATTGTTTGTTCACATGTTGTGCCTAAAAGAGTTGAATTTCATGACCTGAGTGGTCAAAATGTTAGTTTTAGTATTGAGGGTTGGATCTCTCAAAGATGAGTTTTACTTCATTATTTTAATAGTTAGGAAATTGTCTTACTTTAGACTAAGTCTAAGTTGTTAGCATAGGTGTGTAATAGAGCTTAAAGATAGAGATTTGATTGTTAGATTGATCAAAATATATATCGAGTTGTTAGTGCAGTTAGAATAGAGTTTGACTCATAAAATAAAGAAAATGTAATGGAAAAAGATTAGCTGAGTTGAGATGATTGAGGTTTGAGTGAGAGGTGAGAGTTTGAGTGTTAAAGAGGGTTTGAGATTGAGAGAGAAGTCAATATATTGTTGTAATTGAGCTGAGAGGGCCAAGACTCTGTAACAAATATTATATTAATGAAATTGATTCAGCATGTACTTTTAGTATTCCTGGTGTGGACTCTCATTTACTTTGTGTATCTTTGTTCAGACAGTTACCCAGGTATTTCCTTTTATTTCACGCTTTAAACGAAAATATTAGTGTTTAACGTATTTTCTCATAAATTGTGGTTATTTTGTTCTAAGGTTTAATCTTGCGATTAAACGATAAAACCATCGATTAAGTGCTTTACTTAAGTATTGGGTTAATGCACGTGGTTATATCCGAAAGGCGGGTTTTAAACAGTGAAGGTGGTTATCAGGCGGACAAAGAGTTGTAAGTGGTATTTTGGGGGAGTCACCCAATTCCACTAACCAAGTGACACATGGCACTTGGGTGGAGAGAGAAAACCGCCTTATCTAGAAAGTATTCTCCATGCAAGTGGTTCACCTGATATCCTTGTGAACTGTTGGATCTAGTGTGTGGTTGTTCGACGGTGGAGGATAAATGGATTGTTTTGTTGATCAGGTTGAGTCAGGACTGCCAGATCTGATAGAGAAGAAATCAACAGTGTGGATTGAAGCGTTTTTTATAAAGCGAAAGTCAATGTGGGACTGAAGTTTTAAGTAAAAAAGTGGGGACCCTCCATGTAAAGCGAGTCACGAATAGAATCTGTTGAAGGCACCTGATTCGTTCTAAAGTAACCAACATTCTATTTTGAAGAATTCACCTCATTTTTCACCAATCTCCTGCATCATGACATTAACATAATGGTCATATGGTTTCCATTTGGTCACGTCATATCACTGTCGTTTGGTCACGTAACAACAATATGAGCCATGAAAAACACCACCTAGAATTCTCCATCATTTTCCACCGACTGTGAATCTAGCATACACGTGGTGGGTGGATATCGTTACTGTTTATTGTTTACTTCCATGTGGAAATTTATAATTGGAGGAGGACGATGAAAATGAAGCCTTGCTATTGGGCAGGGTGAAAAATGTTTGCCCACTCCAAGCATGCAGATAAAATTCGTTTCATCGTAATTACCCTATACTACATAGTATAATGGAGTACTTGAAAGAAATAATGTAAACTTCATAGAATGTGCATGGAGCATGTTAAAAGGTGAAAATATTACAAATTATTTCTGGGTCAAAGTTGTTAATGCTGATGTTTACTTGAAAAATATAAGTCCAACTAAAATTTTAGATCATAAGACGCCTTTTGATGCACTTTATGATTATAAACCAACAATAATCCATATGAGAATATTTAGTAGCAAAGAATTCTCTTATATTCCAAAAGAAGATAAAAGGAAACTTGATGCAAAATCTATCAGTTGTATTTTCATAAGTTACTATTATAATCATAAATCTTATAAATCATTTGATCTATGCACACATAAAATATTTTCAAGCACAGATGTTTATTGCACGAGATTGCAAATGAAGGCCATAAGGATGACAAGTATGATGCATGGCATATTCCATATTAGTATGATGATGTAAAATAACAAGTAGATGATAAGAAAGAATATAAAGAGGAGGATGAATCCAATGACATGGATACCTCTAGTTGCTAAAGCTTACTAAGAGGAAGAGATTATTCATCGTGAAGTATGAAGAGAGATGAAAGTAACAAAGTACCAAGAAGGTAATATCGTCAAAATCAACCACTAGTAATATTTAAAGATTATGCCTTGATGACTAAAGTTATGAATGTCATAGAACCTTTGAATTTCAAAGAAGCTAATGAGCATAAAAAACAGAGAGATGCAATGAAGCAAGAATATGAGTTTATATTTAAGAATAATGCTAGAGAATTAAGAAAATTTCCTAAAAATAAAGTACCCATAGGATCCAAATGGTTGTTCAAACTTAAATTTAAAGCTAATGGAAGTATAGATAAATACAATGTGAGGGTAGTTGCAAAAGGTTACCCAGGAAAAGAGAGAATTAATTACAAAGAAAATTTTGCATGTGTAGTAAGTTAAATACAATTAAATTGATGGTTTCATTAGCTGCAAAACTTAAATGGAAACTACATAAACTAGATGTTAGTTTTGCTTTCTTGAATGGTGGAATAAAAGAAGAAGTATATCTTATTCAGCTAGAAGGGTTTATTAAAAAGGGTCAAGAGTGCCTTTTGTGCAATTTAAATAAAGAATTATATGTATTGAAATAGGTATCAAGATCATGCTATGTGAAGATTGATTCTTTATTTATTTATAAAGGTTTTATGAAAATAAAAAGTCACCATAATCTGTGTATCAAGTTAGATCAAAATGGGCATGTTATTATGATTTCCTTGTATGTTGATGATCTTATTATAACAAAAAATGCTTCTAAGTTAATTGATGAAGTAAAATGACATTTGTCACAAGAGTTTGAAATGAAATACTTGGTGAATACATTATTGCTTAGGTCTTGAGATATGGAGAGAAGGTGGACAAGCATTGGCTACACAAAGTAAGTATATCAAGGAGCTACACAAAAGATTCAAAATGGACGAACGTATGGCAGTGTCAATACCATTAGAAAAAAATTCCAAACTCTACAGTAATGCTGGGACAAGAGAGGTTGATGGTACACTGCATCATCAACCAGTGGGAAGTATAAACTATCTCACTATAATCAAGCTACATATAGCATATTCAGTTATCATCCTCAGTCAGTTCATGGCCAAACCTCTTAAAATCCATTGGAAAGTAGTAAATTGAGTTCTTAGGTATTTGGAAGGAACTGCTAACTCTGATATTAAATATACTGATGATTTTGATGTTGATTTCATAGGCTATTTTGATTTAGATTAGGTTAGAAATCCCAATGACAGAAAATCAACTTCAAGATATAAATTTAGCCTTGGATCTGAGATTTTTCCATGGAATAATAAGAAGCAACCAATTATTTCTTTGTCATCCATTGAAGCTTAACACGGAGCTTTGTGTTATGCTATGTGTGAAGTAGTTTGGTTCAGGTGAGTTCTTGAAGATGTAGAAGAAATATAGAAAACACTAACTATTATGAAGTGTGATAATCAAAACACCATCGAGCTAGCCAACAATCTTGTGTACCACGCAAGATCAAAACATATTGAGACACATCATCTTTTTGTGAGGGGAAAAATGCAGTCCAAGGAAATTGATTTAGTTTATTATAATACCAATGAAAATATGGTTGACATCTTTACAAAGCCTATTGGAAAATCAAAATTTGAAGTATGTAGGAATCAGTTGGGTGTGGTAGAAAACACATTTCTCCATTAAGGGGGAGTGTTAGAATAATAATTGAGAAACCTAATTAGTCTTTGTTGTTTGTCAGTTCCTATAGTTTAGAAATCTATTCAACAATAATGCAATCCTATATATGTAAGAGTTTGTTGGCTTGGTAAATGCAAGTGAGTGTTGTGGTGAAATCTCTTAAGTGAGTGATTGTCTCACCAGAGGGCTATAACCCTTCTTCAATTATGTATTCCATTTTATGAGTTATAATAATTATAGTAATTCTTTTATTATGATAATTTTGTCATATAATTATATTTATATTACTTATAGCGTTAGGTAGTTTTTGCTATAATATTTTCTTTCAAAATATAATTCTATTGTAGTAGCTACAATCACCCTCCAAAATTTTTCCTTAGCTTCATTTTGGAGCCTCCCTACCAACCATTTTTAGCAACATGTCTTGCACTGTCTAGGTACATATGCTTCGATTGAGTTCCAGTGGCTTATCAACTTGTGTTTGCTAGCTTCCACTCGCAAGATGACATATTAGGACTTGGTCATTTTATGGTTGTTGTGCTCACTACGAAAATTGCACAGAATTGGAGGGGAACCAACCTTCCTCTCCAGAATTGTGTATAACATCAAGGTAGCCTACTGCGCTTCAAAAATGCGCAGAGAAAAAAGGTAGCCTTCCCTTTAAAAATTGCGCAGAGTAGCCCATCACTGGGCTTGCTCTCAAAACTTGTGCAAATCTGGTTGATAGCCTGGGCTTCAATCTAGAAATTGCGCAGAGACTAAGGGGTAGCTAGACCCACTCAACCCAAAAATAACACAAAAGTCACTCCAAAGCTTGCAGTCTATTGCAAGTGCTCTCAAGCTGACCAATTCCCTCCAGGACTAAGGAATATTTCTTTGCATGCATGGGTTGTTTTTTTTTTCCAAAAAGGCAAAAGGATAAAGAAAAATTCATCCCTAGATTTTAGGGATCCATTTTTAGTCGCTGGAGGTTACATGCAAAATTCGTTTAAGAAACCAAGTCCTGCCAAGTGTCACTTTTTCCTATATTTGTGCCATGCGCGTCATAAGCCTCGATATTATCAAAACTATTTATTTGACTCTTCAGAGCTCACTCTTCACTTTGATCTTAGAGCTTTGGCATTCCTCGTCACATCTAGGAGAATTCAACACACTCAGCTTAGCGTTTTCCAGGTAAGTACGCTTTTTATGTCTTTTGCTGCTTTTTTGTCGATTTTTGTATTTTGATTTGTGTGAGTGTTTTTTTTCTTGGTTTTTTTGAACGCTTGATGTCTTTTTAATGCATGTTAGCTTGTAGAAGCATTGTTTTAGTTTTTAATTTGCTTATCATTGTTGTCACATGCATGACATTGTTTCTGCAGTGATAGCCGTCGTTGCGGCGACTCGCTTCACACACTTACTTGTTTTCTCGTTTACTAAATCATGAACTCACTATTTGCATGCATTATCATTCACTCTTGTTTGCACTCATCTTCGCACATGCATTCAGCCCTTTCATGTTTTCAGTCGCCGATCGATGAGTCTAGGCTGCCTTGGCCCAGACCTTTCCTTACCCATCTTGCACTACACATTTCTTAGAGTGAAAGCTTTGCCTTCTGCTGACAAATTGTTGCCCAATACTAGCCTCCCATCCTTTCTCTATGCAATTCTGAGAGGTAGTGCCCCGTTGGCCCCCAAAATTGTGGAGATGCAGTTGACCGGGTTGTAGTTATTGTAGACTGAAACTATACATTGCGCAGTTTCAGTCCCCAGCAAGCCAAGTTCGATTATGCTCTGCTTAGTTCCAGTAGTAATTCAGCCCACTGATAGTCCAGACTATGTTCTATGTATTTTTTACAGTCAGTCTCCCAGCCTCGTAGTGAAAATTGTACAAATCTTCTAGTCAGTCACCTGGGTGTGTTGCATGTCAGTCCTCAAGTTGCTTTTTGTTTTCAACTGACGGATTGCTTTCCATGAGTGTTTCTTTGTCTCTAGGTATCACAAGTTTCTTTCTATCTCTGACCAATATAGGTACAATGGATTTCAAGAGAACAAGGTCAAAGGACACCGTTGAGAGTGCAATTGGAGATGCAGTCGAGCAAGTGTATATGAGCTTTCCCATCTATGAAGACACTAAGTTGTTCATAGCCATAGAGATCAAGATGAAATGATGAGACATTAATGACATCTTTTCAAGCACATCTGAGGAGACCTGGAAGACCGCAGAGTCTATGTCAACATACACAAGTCTAGCTTGTACCAGATTGCATGCAGGTATCCCGCGTTTCCATGCACGGACATGATCTAGTGGATTGTCTTGCATACTAATCCAAAGACAATGGTGTTGAGCAGTGTCTTTGGAACAAAACTTGCTACCTTCAGGGCAAAGGAATTTCAGGAGATGTATCACTTTCCACAGCTGGTGATCACGATGGATGCATCCATCACCAGACCCAGTAGCACTGCAAACTCAAGAAACATCTTGAAGAGTTGGGTGAAAGAGTTATCTAAGTTCCAGATGACACCCAACCAAGTATACAAGACAAGGATATTGCGGAAGGAAAATCATCTCTTGGTCATGTTTGCATGTTGCTTATATGGCCAGGAGAGCACAAAGACTTCCCACAGAGTTGGGTGACTGTGGTCGATTAGATGGCGAATGAAGGGAGATTTTTCAACTCATCTGACATGTTGGCTCTCCAGTTGAAGAAACAAGTAACAGAAGCCCGAAATCCACCCAAGGGTCAGTAAGCAAAGCTTTTCATGTTCACTTTTACATACTTGATGTAGTCTATGCCCGTCAATGTTCCCAGGGTTGGGTTGGGCATGGACACCTTCAGAAGCCTCTGTGCACACATATTGCAGGTTGTTCTCTGAATGCAACTTCCGTGGAGTTATCATACAACTATCTGACCACTTCGCCACCTCGATATACAAGATGATCTTTGAGCAAGATCCACCTTGCATGTCACGGGAAGCAATGGAGGCATTTATTGATGTAGAAGATTGGTATGCCTCACCCCTTGGCACCTTCATCTCGATGTACAACACAGAGAAGGCTCCACATGTTTTACTAAAATTTTCCATGGATAAGTTAGTCATGCAAGAAGTTGCATATCACATCTCGATGAGGTTGTCAGTGAGACTCCATAGGAAGAAGAAGGCACCTTGGCCCTCTCTTCCTTTGCAGATCAGGTTGTATGAGATCCAAAATCTCAAGCATGTTTAGGCCAAGACAGAGGAATTCAAGAGGTTCACCTTCGACACTAAAAGTTTCAATCCATATGACACACATTGCTCAGTGAAGGAATAATGTGCAAGAGCATATCATCATTAGATCCATGGGGTGTGTCATTGGCATGAGGAAGACCCATGGAGATATTGTTATTACTTCTCTAGGCTCAATGAGCAGGTCAGCATGGCTGTAGAATGGTCAGCAATGAAGAAGGTAGAAACATCTCAGAGAGAAACATCATCAGTAGCAGCAGAGGGAAACAAACCTGCGCTTAACAAAGGAAAGAGGAAGGTTGTTGATAGCGCAGAGGCATAGAAAAGCTACAAGTTCAAAGCATATCCACTTGCGTTGAAATCATCTTTCAAGATTCAGGAAAAGAGTTGATAGCATGACAGGAGGATCGCCTAAAGGCAAAGAGAGAAGGAAATGTTGGAAGAAGCAGAAAAGGAGCTGCATGAGTTGAAGCAGCAACTTGGGGAAGAATAAGAACTGCGTAGAAGCAAGAAGGAGGTGCAACAGGAATAGGAACAAAAGGAGGCACAACATGCACATATTGAGGAAACTACGCCTATACAAGTTATTGATTCATCTGAACAGTTGTCACATAGCAAACAAGGTGAGAAGTCGCAGGATCAAGACTTTTCTTAGGATATTGAATAGATGCTAGAGGATATGGACATGAATATGGTTTAGCCCGAGTTAGATGAGGAAAATGACCTCATGCCTCAAAACCAAGAGGTCACTCCACTGTCTACACCAAATATACAAGCAAATAACTTCCCAAGCGATCAAGGAGACACTGAAATCCTTGAGGACAATCTGAAAGCAGATGTGCACATCATATATTTGATGAGTTACAACATAGAGTTATGCAATCATGCAGAGTTCCCACTTGGATGTCCATTTATCTCCTGTGTAGTTTGAAGAGTGAGTGATGATGTCCGATGTGCACAGAAATCCAACTGCATTGGTTGATGCTACAAGATCATATGTTGAAGCCACCCGCTCGAGTGTTAGATTCTTGATAACTGAGAACGAGTGCATGGCTAAGGAGCTACAAGTGGCCAAGCAGGGAGAAGAGCAAGTTACACCATCCACCAAAGCCGAGTTGAGGAGAGTGATACTAGATTAAGTATTGTCTCTCAAGACAGTCATGCGGAAGTTGTACTTCAAGTTCGTCACCATGCATAAGTTAGTTGTCCATCTCAACGGTTGCGAGAAGCGTTGAGCTAGGAGAGCATGCATCTTGTGAGATCTACAAACTGTTGTTGATCACATGCAAATATGGACAATGAGGTACAAGGGTGCCCCGTTGCACTTGTTAAAGATGATGAAGCCAAAGGTAGTGGAGTTGAAGGCATGCATTTAGAGTTAGATTCGGAACTATGAGGAACTCTTGCAGCTCGTCAACAACTTACAGGCTTCACATGGACGAGTGTTCAGGAGAATGGATGTCATTGTGTGCATGCATGTGATCCCATCCATTGGCACACTCACCGAGGTGAAGAGAAAGAACCAATTCTGACTAGATTTGGACATGTACTTTCATCAGTTGATGCGCATAGCCACTAGCGCAAACTTGCAGATGAGCACAGACACTATGCACAAATATGTTGCTAGTTCAACTGCACTCAAGACTATGATGTGCATGTTATTCAATGAGTTGGGCAGAGGTGCCAAATCAGTGTACCATGATGCAATGGAGGCAAGACTTCGCTTTCAGAAGGATGTCACCACAAAGCACACAGACACCATAACAGACTACCAATCTTGGCATCGGTTCTCCATCGTCGATCATCGAGAGGATGTCAAAGAGTTAGTCTTCCCATAGTTTTCTAAGTCTTAGTGATGTCTTGCATGGCTTACTCAAGCCTATTTTTGTCTCACATGGGTACATGTGCAGATTGTAATGTAAACATGTTGTAAAAGTGAAAGACTAAGTGTCAATAGTAGAATGTAACAATCATGTGGAAGTTGAAGAATCATGAGGGTAGGTGAAGAGTCACAAAGGGGAATGTCAACGGTCATCCCACCCATTGTTATTTATAGAACCTCATTGTACAGGATTTTGGGAGCCAAGATTCTTGGAGGTATAACTTAGAAAAAACTTGGAGTGTATTGTAACAAACCTTGGCTTCTCCACTATGCAAAGCTAGTACATCTCTTTGGAGGAGCAAGTTGCAATGAATGTAATGTTTTGCTATCGGGGCTAGTTGTTGTCATGGTTGTATGTATAATTGGATCTTTCACTCTTTTAATATAATAGAGCCAACACGTTTCATGCATATGTTGTTATTGTAGTTCGACTATCCTAGCTACTTTAATGATGTATTTAGCTATAATTTATGCATGTATGTATGGACTATTCTGTACGTGTTTGTATGAATCTTATCGAAGCGCATTGTTGTGTTGTAGAGGCTACAACCACCCTTAAAAATTTTGCCTTAGCCTATTTTGGAGCCTCCCTACCAACCTTAACAACAACTTAACTTGCTTCATCAAGTCCTCAAGCTTCAATGTCTTTCTTGCTCAAAGGCAGCCTGTCGATCACAGTTTGATCTTTTCCCTTCACAGGCTGATCACCTGAACTTGGTCTAGCTGCAAGCTGAGCAGCTTCCCCATAAAATTTGTGCATTTTTGGAGGGAAACCAACCATTCCCTCTAGGAATTGCACAATTCCCTGTTGGCCAGCCAAGCTTCTACTAAGACTATCTTAAAGAAGGCTTGGACAACATTGTAACACACCTTGGATTCTCCACTGCACGAAGCTAGTACATCTCTTTGGAGGAGCAGACGGATGTGGCTGTAACATTCTACTGATAGGGCTAGCAGGTTTACATGGTGTATTGCATGATTGTGACTTACACTTCTTTATATAATAAAAGCCAGCACATTTTCATACATATGTTGTTATTGTAGTTGGACTCTTCCGATTGCCTTAATGATATATGTTGTTTAACTTATGTTCTTGTATATGAACTGATTCACATGAAATTATATGAATCTTGTTTTTAATGTGTTGCATATGTTGTTAATGTTGTCACCTTCTGTGTCGACTTCTCTGTCGGACATGAGACATACCTTTCTATCAACCTTGTTATATCAACTGTCACACTCGTCTCAGATTGATCCGTGAGTGTTGTTTGTGTTATCTTACCCTGTATGTTTGAATTCTTGCATCCGTGTTGATTGATCTTCTTGAAGTTGTGTATGTCCTTTGTATAATGTGTTCCTAGCAGAGTTGGGACTGATCCCTTTCAGCCTGGAACCCACATTCACCTTCCTCTCCCTTTGAAGTTTTGGAACCTCTCATACTCATTCCTTGACTCACTACATCGGTCACATCGCGGTCAAGGCATTACTTTACGACCCACTGCTGTGAATCCTACACCAAATGGTCTGAGGTCTAATTGGGACTTCTTATCGGGGAGATCCCCTTGACATCTTGGTGGGTCCAACACCGTCAAAATTTCTGGCACTAGGAGGAGGGCTTGATGAAAAGCAATTTCCTCTCATCCAGTTTTGAACCTTTTCATATCTTTCATGGAATCTTGCATTATTCTTCCCCTTAGTTGTTTTTTGAATCGTGAAGATGTATCCATCTCGAGGAAGCTTTTCAATCTCTTGTCCACTCACACGTACGGTGGTGAAGGTGAATTTGCCTAGCCTGAGCACTTACATAACTTCCTCTCCATGATTTATGAGGAAGATGAGTTTATTGATGAATAGGTCGGTCTACTGCTTGCATTCACACTTCGTGAATCCCCATTTCGTTGGGTGCTCAGCCTATCAGCTAACACCGTGCACTCATGTGAGCACTTTTGTGATCTTATTGAAGACATGTTCCATCATTTTGATCCAGACCATATTCACCAAAAACTGTTACAACAATGGAGGGCTCCGCATGAATCCATTATTGATTTTTGGCAGCTCTTCTGTGACCTACAGTTTCAAGCTCTGAAGAGCCAGATGAAGTTTGCTTATCTCTAGGACCAGTTTGAGTAATGTCTTAAGAAATATGCCCGTCCCAAGAGAAAGCTTGATGTCAAGCCTCACTCAACCTTCTTCGTTGATGGAACTTCTCAATCCCATGTAGGAGCAGGCACTGCCTCAATGGATTGTACACTTCCATTTCATTCAGCAATTCCACCATCACCCAGTGATGGCGAGAATCATGTTCGCACATCTATTCATCCTTCACACCTTCCCAACATCACTCCACTTAATTTTCACGCAGAGTGGGCTGTTAGTCCTTCGAGTTCCCATATGCATTCTTTTCTTCGACCTTCGTCTTTGCACCTAGGTTTTCCTTCAGATGATGTTGTCTTGTGTTCATCCATTCCAAACTCTTCACTTGTTGTGAACGAGGAACAACCCACTGACGGAGTTGGTGTTGCACAACCAACATGCATTGTCATTCATGAAGAGTATGAGTGGGAGCTTGAACATCAACACTCGACGAAGGATGACTCCCTTCCATATGAGCCCCTTTCATTCCTTCCTAGCTTCTTTGGTGAACCTGCCATCCATGATTTTTTATGTGTGTCTTCATCTACAGATGCACCCATTGTTGATCACTCACAAGACTCACCAGATGCTAGTCCATCATTCAGCAACAGAGAGGATAATTTATTCATTGAAGATCCACTTGATCCTTCATCTGTATTTTCTGAAAACACAAAGGATGAGTTCATTCGCTTTTCATATACCTCTCTGTTTGATTCATCTGATCATGAGGATGTCGAAGGATTCTTTGATTTTTCTGATCATGGCGGTCGTGATCCATTTGCCTCCATTTTTAATCACAATCATGAATCTATCACAGTTGATATTTTGAAGCCACCAGTTTATCATGGTCTACCTAATGATGAAGTTGAAACACCCAAGACTATCGAGGCACTTCAACCTGAGCTGATGGTTATGTTAGGTCCTCGCTCTCTTGGGGTTAGTCTAACTTCCGATCATGAAAATGTTCAATCACCCAAGGCTCCTCATCACTGATCTATATGCATTGAAGATACATCTCACACATATATCTCACTTCCTCCACTCAAACTGCATGATCCCATTGCTCATGCATTAGAGGAGTCTTACATTGCAAGCACTCATGCGTGATGCAAGTTATCTTTGTTTCTTTTGTTTGCTTGCATGTCTTAGTCAAGAGTGTGTGTCATGCGGAAAGAGTTAATCTTGCGGACAAAACCAACCTCCCTAGAAGCCTAAGACTTTCTAGTGACAAACAAGACAATTAAGAGCAATCCTTCTCTAAACATGCATTTATCACACAAGAAATCAAGTGGTTTAGATCCTACCTGTAGTCTAACGCTGTTGTAGTAGTCTAGTCTCGTCGATCCAGATGAACTCCTCCTTCACTTCGAAACCTGCATTCACTAACAATCAAACGATTACATAGCACCTGAATATCTCATAAAATAACACATATTCAACATATAGACCAAGGAGTATATGAAACAACTCATTAATAACAAATTGTTGAGAAGAATGGACTTATTTGTATTAATAGGAAAAAAAAGAAACCATTACAACCTGAGCCTTGGTGTTGTGCAAGTTCCTCCCAGGGTCCAGCAAGAGTTTTCCTTTACTTTGATAAGCTCACCCACTTCCAAATGAAACAAGAAAGGATGGTAATCTCTCCTCACAAGCTTCTACAAGGAATTCCTAATTCCAGCAGCATCTACCCTTTGGAATGTTCAGCTTTCAACCTTTCCTCCTCTGGCCCAATGCCTGTATTTATAGTGTTCTAGAGGAAGTTAATCAGGTCCAACATCAACGGGATACTCCCCTCTTTTGGATGGGGTAGTTCCTCTCTTGATGGGATAAGTTCCTCTTTCATAGGGATGCATGAACCATCTGGAGGCGCTCAATACACGTCAAATAATCTTCTAGAATGCTCTAGAAATGACCACAAGTAACTTTTTTAAGATGAAACTCGTGCCTTTTGACCTTTACAGGAGTACGCACCCATCCCTTGACTTACAAACCGTACAAGTACGCAGGTACAATGAGCTTGGGATGCGTACACGTAGGCAAGGTAGAGAGAACTTGCGTACCAAGAGATAAACATGTTTTTTGATGACTTTCTCTCTTTCTTGAAGTTTGACATGGAGAGCAGAGGTATAAGGCTTACCAAGGAGGATAATATGGTTGTTGATGGAGCCATACTAACTGTAGATAGTCATGGTGACAAATTTCAGTGTAACAGTGTGCTTTTGCTTCAAAGTTGAATGTAGTGTCACACAACACCATGATAAGTCCACGAATTGTCTGTCATGCACATTCACTCACTTATGTCCCGTGGGAACTTTGAAACATGAAGCATGACTTTCTTCACTTTCATATATTTCTTGTATGTTGGTCCACACAACTGGGTTACTCACGGACCAAGCTTTCACCCACATGAGTCTACCAATGCACCGATGGTTGCATTAGAAGTATCACTTCACGTGATCAGGCCCATGCACTGTTAGTATAGGAGTAGGAGTAGTGTTTGCTTTTAGTTGTTTCTTGCATGCTTGTTTGCTCACATGCTTTGCTTGTTTGTTTGTGTTCTTTCTTGTTTTCTTAGTTGTTTTTCTTTCAGTTTTACTTCTACTCTTGCTTTGCTTTGTTGATTCTTTCGTTTGTTCATAGGTTAGTTTGCATGAAACCATGTGTGACACATGAAACAAGTTGGGTAAAGCAAAAGAGGGTTTGTACAACTATCGGTACTTGGTTATCTGTCATCTTGCCTCTATATGATGAACATGTTACTCTTAGTCCATAATACGTTGAAGGAAAATACGTACTGTTCAAAGTGAACCTTGGTGTAAACACAATGCTTGCACTCTAACTAGTGTCACCTTCTCTGGTTGATTGTTTTTAGGTTAAACCTTGTCAGTCCATTCAAGTAGAGTAAGGTGAGGGGGAAAACCTTAATAGACACATCACAGATATAATAAAATACTTCTCTGCTAGAACAACCTCCTCTTCTCTCAATAAGTTGGGATCCCTCTTCCGCCTCTGAAATGAATAAGTGTTATGCACAGTGAAAATGAAAAAAATGAAAAGTCAAAAAATTCAAAATTCAAAATGAATAAGGTGAAAGAAGAGAAAGGCTTCCTGTGCAAGGAGGTGATGCAAGTAACTCCGTTGGGGTACTAACTAGGCTCGCTAGCAGCGGAGCCATGCTTGTGTTCCTATGTGACTCCACTGGGGTACTTTTCAGGTTTTCTGGCAGTGGAGCAACACCAGAGATGAAACTAAGACTCTCATGACTATACTGCTTGTGCACCTATATACCCCTCAACCCCAATCGAAACAACTATGTTTCCTTGGCTTGAAATGTGTGTCAATCGACCAAGGGCTTGGAAGATGCTACATCCTACAATCAAGTTAGTGTGTGAACTGAACAATACTTCCAAAGGTGTTAGACTTGCTTTTCACGAACAAGGACTATGCAGAGAGTTGGAGTTCTACCAGTGTGTCGCCAAGTGTTGTAGCAGCTACAACCACCCTCCAAAATTTTTCCTTAGCCTGTTTTGGAGCCTCCCTACCAGCCTTCACAGCAGCTTGCCTTGCTTCGTCAAGTCCTCAAACTTCAGTGTCTTTCTTGCTCAAAGGCAGCCTGTCGATCACATTTTGATCTTTACCCTTCATAGCATGCTCACCGGACTTGGTCCAGCTGCAGGCTAAGCAACTTCCCAGTCAAATTTGCGCATTTTTGGAGGGAAACTAGTCATTCCCTCTAGGAATTGCATAATTCCCTTTGACAACGAACTGGGCTCCAGGATTGCACAATCCTGCCAGCAAACCCTCCCAGCAATATTTGCACAATTTTTGCCATCAATAGTTAGTTCAGCCTTGGATTTGCACAAATTTGGGCAACAATCAGTTGTTGGGCCCAGAAATTGCACAATCCCCTTGGGAAGTCAGCCCATCTTACAGTCAAGAATGTGCATTTTTCTCCAGTAGTCAAGCAGTCTCTTGCATGTGTAACTGAGTTGAATGGTTCCCTCCAGGACTGAGAAAAATAGACTTGCATGCATGGGTTGTTTCTCCCAAGGTAGAATGCAAAGGAATCCCTTGTTTCAGGGATCTATTTTCAGCAATTGGAGGTTACATGCAAGGAACAATTCATAAACCTTCCTCCAAGTGTCGCTTCCCCTAGATTTGTGGCATGCGCATCATAACCTCAATGTTATCAAAACACATCAACCAGACATTGCAGAGCTCATTCCTCACATCAACCTTGTAGCTCTGACATCCAACACCACGTCTAGGAAAAGTCAGCACATTCATCTCAACTATTTTGGGGTAATCTCACTTCCTATGCCTTGTGCTGCATTTCTGTCACTTTTTGTGTATTCACTTGTGTGAATGTTGTTTGCTTGATTTATTTGAACGCTTGTTGCCATTTACATATATTCTAGCTTGTCCTATCTCTGTTTCAATTTTCATTGCTATCTCACTGTTGTCACATGCATGACACTGTTTTGCACGGATGTTTGCCCAACCGATGAATGACCTCACCCACATGCATGTTGATCTATTTTCTCAATCCTCCATTCATGTTTTTCATGCATTGTTTATCACTTCTGCTATCACCTAGTGTCACCATACATTTCTTCGAATTACTTGCTTTCAGTTTCCCGTCGGCGAGTCGAGCCAACCTTGGCCCAGCCTTTGCCTTCACCAAGGCTGCATTGTGCAATATGGAGAAGGAAGGCTCACCTTCCTCTCCATATTTGTGCATTTTGGCCCAGTATTGGCCTCTTGGATTGAATTGCACATTTCTGGAGGTCAGTGGCTGCTTGGCGCAAAATTTTGCACAAAGTTGTCCCTGGGCCAACAATCTTTCCCAGCTGGAATCGCACATTCTGCAGTCACAGCAACCAACTGCCTGACTTGATTGCGCATCAGCCTGGGTTGTGCCTTGTGCAGTCTTGGCAGTTGGTCTCCCAACCTCCCAGCAAAAATTGCGCAACCTTCATGATCATTCACCCAAGTATGTTGCAAGTCAGTTCTCATGTTCATTTTGGTTTTCGACTGATGAATTGCTTGCTATGAGTGTCGCCATGTCTCCAGGTTTCATAGGTATTCATCTTCCTCTCATAAGTATAGGTACAATGGTTTCCAAGAGAGCAGAGATGAAGACACTATTCAAAGCACGCTTGGCGATGCAGTTGATCAAGTGTCCATGGGCTTACCTTCTCATGAAGACATCAAGTTGTTCATGGACAAGTAAATCAAGCATCAACATCACAGTGAGAAGCATCATGAACAATAGCTGGAGGCAGCGTACCAAATGCATTGAACACAACAAATGCAAGAGGAAGGTTGTTGGCAACCTAGAGGCAGAGAAAAGTTGCAATATCAAGCAGATCCATTGATAATGACAGCAACTTTGGAGACTTAGGCTATGAAGTGACGATGCGACATGAATATTGCATGAAGGAAGAAGATGGGACCAAGAAGGAGTTGAATGTGTTGAACCAATAACTCAAGAAGAACATGAAGCTGCACAGGCAATCCAATGAGTAGCAGCAGGAACAGGAACAACAGTGGGTGCAACATGCACTCGCGGATGAAACTGCTCTAGTACAAGTTAAGGATCCATCCCAACAGTTGACATAGAGCAAACATGGTGAGCAGTATTTTTGATCGCATGAAAATGATCCAGCATCATGCATGTTGTTGAGCACATGCATGCAATCCAACCCATTCAACACACTCCCCAAGGCAAAGACAAGAAGCAAGTCCAACTAGGGCTAAACGTGCACTTTGGCAAGTTGATGTGCATGACCACCAAAACACACTTGAAGATCAACACAGACACTCTACATCAATGTGTTTCCAGTTCAACCATACCCTAGAAGACCATGCGCATGTAGCAGACGAGTTGGATGAAGGGGCCGAACCAATGCACCGGTTGCAACACGAAGGCAAGAGTTAGCTCCTGCAAGATGTCACCATGAGGTACTTGCACACCATCATGGATGACCAAGCTTGGCATCAACTCACCAGCTTCACCCATGTCATAAAGTTGGCCATACCACAATGGACCGGGTGTTAGTGATGTCTTGCAAGGCTTTCTCAAGCCATTTTGTCTCACCCGACTACATGTGCATTGTAACGTTGAGTCATGTCAAGTGTAAGTTGAGTGTCAACAGTTGGAAGTAACAGTCATAGAGTAGGTGAAGAGTCATGAGGGAAGTTGAACTGTCACAAAGGGGAATGTCAAGATTCAACCCACCCTTTGCTATAAATAGTCCCTCATAGCTCATTCTATAGGCTTTTGGTCAACCAAGCTTGATCCAAGTGGATATTGGTGGCCACCCGCTAATTCGACTTGGATCCCCTCTAAGTGCTTCGTGCAGTTTTTTTCAGTTTCCTTAATTATAGCACAATTTACTATTTTTAGCAGTTTTTTCGGGTCCTTAACTTCCGGAGCCATTTTGAGGCCCTAAACGACGTTTTTTGGGAAATCTACCGCCAGCGATTTTTTGTGACTAAAAATCATCTTTTCCGTCGTAGTCCTCGGAGAGATCTTTCCAACGGGCTATCATGCGCGTCAAACGGAGATAAGATGACCAATTCGTGACCCCGGGAAGTTGATGTACCAACTTACCCAAAAACGGGGCCCACAATTTGGTGTTTCATCTTCCAGGGTTAGGTTTTGGAATGTGAAGGGTTTTTTTCCATTGTTTCTCAACAATAAATAGGCCTTCGAGCCTCATTGTAACATAGTTCAGAGGCATGTAGCCACACATCT